>JAJJWW010010668.1:0-26349 GCA_023531295.1 Papaver armeniacum
TTGTTTGTCCAACTCGTTGATGGTGGTTTTTAAACAAGGGGTAAAATCGTAAAACCTATGACCTAGCGTTACCAGCAACACATTAACTAAGAGCATTTAACTCAGTGTAAATAATTAATAGGGGTATTTTTCAAAATACCGATTAGGGTTTCGACACGAACCCTAATTCCAAAACCAAGCCGCACCTGGCACCGGCAACAATGCCAAACCAAGCCTCATCTGCGCACCATGGCAACAATGCCAAACCAAATATCTTCGCGACCACATGGTGATGTTGGAACCAAGCCGCATCTTGCGCACCATGGCAACAATGCCAAACCAAGCGCGTCTTTGCGCACCAGCAACAATGCCAAACCAAAGCGCATCTTTGCCCATGGCAACAATGCCAAACCAAGCCGCATCTTTGCGCTCATGGCAACAATGCCAAACCAAGCGCATCTCGCTAATTCACGGCAACAATGCCAAACCAAGCTGGCCGCATGTTGCGCACCCATGGCAACAATGCCAAACCAAGCCGCATCATCTTTCGCACCATGGCAACAATGCCAAACCAAGCGCATCTTTGCGCACCATGGCAACAATGCCAAACCAAGCGCATCTTTGGCACTTCCATGGCAACAATGCCAAACCAAGCGCATCTCTGCGACCATGGAAACAATGCCAAACCAAGCGCATCTTTGCGCACCACAGCAACAATGCCAAACCAAGCCGCATCGCTGCGCGCCATGGCAACAATGCCAAACCAAGCCCCATCTTTGCGCACCATGGCAACAATGCCAAACCAAGCCGCGTCTTTGCGCACTACGGCAACAATGCCAAATCAAGCCGCTATGCCTTTGGCCATGGCAACATAGCGCCCAGGTTTTAAGACTGCAACTAGGTCAACAATGCCAAACCATGCCATTGTACATGCCAACACGTGCATAAGCCAGTTTCAAGCGGTATGCCTTTGGCCACGCCCAACATAGCGCCCCAGGTTTGCAAGACTTACCGTTAGGTCAACATGGCCGCATGTGCCATTGGCACATGCCAACACGTCGTAAGCCATATTTCTAAGCCGCTATGCCTTTGGCTCCACGAGAAACATAGCGCCCTGGGGTTGCAAGACTTGCAACTAGGTCAACATGGCCGCATGTGCCATTGGCACATGCCAACACGTCGCATGACCATATTTCCAAGCCGCTATGCCTTTGGCCCCACGCCAAACATAGCGCCCTGCCATTGGTTTATGCCAAGACTTGCAACCAGGCCTTTCCCAACATGGACTTGACGTGCTATTGGCGACATGCCAACACGTGCCGCCAAGCCATATTTCTAAGCCCGCTATGCCTTTGGCCCACGCCAAATATAGCGCCCTAGGCTTCTGAGACTTGCAAGCCCCTAGGTCAACATAGCGCACGTGCCATTGGCACATGCAACACGTGCGCAAACCATATTTCTGCCGCTATGCCTTTGGCCCACGCCAAATATAGCGCCCTAGGCTTACAAGACTTGCAACTAGGTCAACATGGCCGCACGTGCCATTGGCGCATGCCAACACGTGTCGCAAGCCATACTTCAAGCCATTTATGCCTTTGGCCACGCGAAACATAGCGCCATAGGCTTGCAAGACTTACTGAACTAGGTCAACATGGCCGCACGAGCCATTAGCACATGCCAAACACACACGTTGGTAGCCTAACTTGCAAACCGTGCAACCTACCACCAAGGCATTCGCACATGCCATTGGCACATGCCAAACACACACGTTGGTAGCCTAACTTGCAAAAGCAGTGCAACCTACCACCAAGGCATTTCGCACATGCCATTGGCACATGCCAAACACACCCTTATTTTGGTAGCTAACTTGCAAACCGTGCAACCTACCACCAAGGAATTCCGCACATGCCATTGGCACATGCCAAACACACACTTATTTGGTAGCCTAACTTGCAAACCGTGCAACCTACCACCAAGGCATTAGCACATGGCATTGGCACATGCCAAACACACACTGTTGGTAGCCTAACTTGCAAACTTAGTGCAACCTACCACCAAGGCATTTCGCACATGCCATTGGCACATGCCAAACACACACGTTTGGTAGCCTAACTTGCAAACCGTGCAACCTACCACCAAGGCATTCATGCCATTGGCACATGCCAAACACATGCAGTAACCTAACTTGCAAACCGTGTAACCTACCACCAAAGGCATTCCGCACATGCCATTGGCACATGCCAAACTTGCCGGTAACCTAACTTGCAAACCGTGCAACCTACCACCAAGGCATTCGCACATGCCATTGGCACATGCCAAACACACACGCGAGTAACCTAACTTGCAAACCGTGCAACCTACCACCAAGGCATTCGCACATGCCATTGGCACATGCCCACGCGCCACTAGCGGCGCCACTTGCACTCAAGATGCAACCAACACTCGAGACATCGACACAAAGTTGGGGATGCTTCTTTAGGGTTTTGGTTTGGCCGGTCACGGCATCACGGCGTACACTACGCTCACATTAAGAAAGCGTGAAAAGGAATAAAGCGGTCAAATAAAGAGGAAATAATGGTGAAAAGCGTTTTCGCCCATTAAACCATGCGGTTACCACCTCCTCCCATTATTTCACCCTTTACTCTCTTCCTTCATGAGGGGGAGTGCGTTTCAATCTCGACTTGTATAAATAGGTCTTACCTATTTCCACCGGACAAGAAGTCTCGGTCGGGAGAAAAATACCACACTCTCGAAAGGCAACTTTGCAAGCTCTCCCAAAAGCTTCCATCTCTTGCAAGCTTCTAAGCTTTCACTTTACGATACAAGTCGAGATACTACTCTCCTCAACACCTTTCTTTGCTTCCCTCCCCAAATCAACCCTTCTCCTCCACTTTGTGACGAAGCAAGTCGGCAGCGGCCATTTCTTGGTTTTAGTAGGACTTACGGATCGATCTCTCGAATCTATAAAGTGCTCACGTGCAGCACATTTGTTTAGGAGTTTGAACAGGTTTCTCACTCACCCCGAAATTCTGAAATCGGCGAGAAGCGATTTTTACCCATAAACAATTGGCGACCACAATGGGAGGATCGATCTATCGGCTACAATGTCGGGCCCGTCGATCTCGTTCTTGACCCGGATGTCAAGATGGTAGAGAAGCGACTCGTCCGAATCAAATGCCCGGACGGCCGGTTACCCGAGTTGTAAAACTACACTGGCGGGGACTCGTTGAAGATCTACCGGCGATTGGGGACTTGCGACCCGGTCAGAGCTCGAACAACCGGTTACGGTTGTAAAACTACACAGGCGGGGACTCGTTGAAGATCTACCGGCGGTGGGGACTTGCGACCCGGTCAGGCTCGGACAACCGGTTCTCGGTTGTTAAAACTACACCGAAAAGCGGGGACTGTTGAAGAAGCTACCGGCAATTGGGGACTTTGGGCATGCTACTGACAAAGCCACCCGACAAAAAACCGCCTTTTACATGGAAAGGGCGTATTCGCAAAACCTATGAAGTGAGTAAATTGATTTGGGCAAGGTATACAATCTATTTTTAGGTTCTTAGTAAAACCGTCGTACTTTGAGTCTTATGCCTATTGCTAGCACACACTTTCATAAAAGCAATATTCCTTTCCCAAAACATAATCGAGTCATATTATCAAAACCATTCATCCAGGAAATAATCAATACCCTAAAAGCTACCCAATTTGTCTATCAAAGGTCAAGTTTTGAACCGGACATCAATATGTCTTTAAAAAAAAAAAGAACCTAAATGAAAGTTTAACGGAGAAACATTCAAGGAAAATCATCCATGAGAGTGCATTCTTCTTGGAAAGGTCAACTTTGCATCTTGAGTAGCTCTCTTCATAGTTGACATCTTGGAAAGTTTTGAGTTCTACCTCTGTCGAGCAATCTCCTCGGCGGAAAGGCTTTATTTTTTTGCATCTTTCGACTTTTGGATCTCTGCAAGGCCTTCGACAAACCACGAAGTGTTGAACTCCTTTTCTATGCACACGTCGCGATGGTGCTCCCGATCGCAATAACGTCTTGAAGCGGTGTGACCGAGTCACCTCACGCATGTCCTCGATGGAAGATAAAGCCTCTTCCACACGCTTAACAGCGCAAATCGACTAGTGACTTTTTCTTGGTTGTAGCCATATATACGTATTTCTCGGGTTACGGTGTACAACGCCCTCGTGCTTAGCCAAACGCGGCTGTGAAGCCGCCAACCCGGCTATGGCCGGATAAGGAACCAAGTACGGAGGATCAAAATGGCGCTTTGGCCTCACGACTCATGAGAGGTTTTCCTCCATGTCTACTGATAGGTGTAGAATACACCATATTTACTATATAAGAGTTTATGCTTTCTTTGCTATTTTTCTTGTAAATTATGTATTTTACGCTTGTTTTGAGTTTTATAGCTACTTTGGAGTCGCACGGAGGAAAGAAGAAGAAATCCCAATTGAGCCAAAAAGGGCAAAAAGGTCATTTTACGAGACGATTGATATATGGAGCCAGTCAAGGTTAAGGGCAACTTTGCGGAGGAATACTATAGACAGGCCAGAGAGTTAAAAAGAGTTGAAACTTTGGCTAGCCCTTATCGAAGTGACCACCTACTTATAGGCACCCATCGGGGTGGTTTTTATGTTAGGCGTTTTAATCCCAAACCATTACAACCCCTAAACTCAAAAAGCGGCGGTATTTTGCTATTGATTACTTTGTCAGAGATGTTTTCCTCTCATTCACATTTCATATCTGAGTGAGAAGCGACCATGGGCTTTGCCATTTATGCATCGAAAGAAGGAGCGTCGGTGAGATGAGGGTGAGGGTAGGTGATTGAGCTTGATGGGTTTTGGTGGTGGATAATAGAAATGGAGTGGGGTTTGTGGATTGGACATTGAGGATCGAATCAGTGCGTGATTGAAGCTCGGGAAGATGGAAGCAACGAGTTGGGGAGGCTGATGATTTTCATGGTTATGAGGGCTAGATCGAATTTGAACACGAGACCAAATCGAGGCCGAGATTAAATTGAGAAGCGAAATTGAGGCTGCTTTGTGAGATGAAGAAGAAATTCATCGAGGCGGGAAATGGGTTTCGATCGATTGTTGTAGCCAACATTTGGTGCGATTCGGGGTTTGAAGAAAGAGGCATTGCGGTCGGAGAGGAGAGGCTGAATCAAGAGAGCTAATAGAAGAAATCGGGCCAGAGAGGGTTTGATGTCGCGTCGAGAAATAGAGAAAAAAATGAATTGAAATTTGTTGTCGTCGATTGTGGCTGATGTACGAGCAAATGGGTTTTGAAAGGTGAATTAGGCGAGAGAAGATGATAATAAAGATTGGGTTCGGAGATGATGGCGGTCTCGGATGGTGTTGTTAAGGCGAATTTCTTTGTTGAACCAAGAGATGAGCCACCGGAGGAGAGTGTCGTTGCGGGGAGATCTTTGAATCGAAAGCGGATCGGGAATATGACTTGAAGAGATAGTGGTAGTCTACGATGTGAAGCTCGGGGAGATGGGGTTTTGAATCGAGAAGGAGGGGTACATTTATTGGGTTCGATTAATAGGTTTGTTGGTTGAAGCGGATCAATTGAGTCGTGGTGAGATCGATAGAGAAGATATTCTTGATTGATTGGTGAGTCGATTGAGCTAAGAAGTAACAAAAGAATTGGAACCGGGATTGAGGCGATGAATTTGAAAAAGGAAGAATTTGATCTTTGTTGAATGAAGAAAAGCGAGAATGGGTGTCGTCGGAGAGAAAGCAGAGAAAAAACAGAGATGGGTTTGGCGGTGGGTTGAATCTGTGAAGGTGGTGGTCTTTGGTGATGGTGGCGATCTGGTGTTGATATTTATTGTTATGAAGTGAAGCTCGAGTTGAATGTGAATGGGTCGATTAGATGTATGCTTAGGTGTGTTACGAGGAATGAAGCTAAAGAAGCGGCTGAATGTGGCCGGAATGACCTATAAGCGAAGCGGAACTCGGCCAAATCATCCTTGGCGAGTCGACTCGGGGCCCGTCCGGGCGAGTTCGATGGCCGTCCGGGCGAGTTCGATGGCCGATCCATTACTAGACTCATCGAGTAAGACTCGTAAGACCAACCCGAGGCGGTGACTCGTCCCACTAAGGCTAGCGACTCGATGTCCGACTCTCATCACGCCTTGACGGTTTGACTAACGGTTGGTAGCGGTTTGACGTTTGGCCGTTAGTCCCTAGCGGTGGGTAGCGGAATATTCCGTCGAATATTCAGCGGAGAAATTCTCGGTGGCGGCGGTGAGGTTTTAGGTCAAATTAGGCCACAATCCGATTTTCAGCGAGCAAAAATTCCAGAATTTTCTATGGACTTCTCTCATGGGTGTGAAGACTTGGGCTTGGAATTGGATGGAGAGGTGGACTCAAATTTGGAAAGAGAAGGTGGAAGAGTTGAGAAAAGCTTGGATTTGGAAATTGAATTGCAAAAGAAAAGGATTCTATTCCTTGGAAGATTTGGAGAATGTTGAAGCCTATAAATAGAGAAGTTTTCTACAACTTCTACACACATCTACACACACAACAATTCTTTTCTTTTCTTATTCTTTGTGTGAACTCTTTAACATGAGTAGCTAATTTTATTGATTGAGGATGAATTCTAGTTCTTAATATATGTTTTGAGTTTTGTTTTCAATTCTATCTTGAGTTTTCACATGATTATCGTTTGTTTTTACTAATAGGAATGATCTTAAAGACATTCATGATTGATTGATAGATTGTTTGGGTGGCCAACTAAATTGATTTGTTAATTTGATCTAAAGCTAGTGAAAGTTAGGGGATAAGTAATCGTTTCTTGACTCTTTACATAAGTAGCAAACACGAGACCTTGCGGAGGGATTAGTGGAGCAATTGTGTGTAGAAACAACGTTAGCAAGTAGACCTTGATCTAAGAGTATAACTACTAATATTAACCTAATAAGTTCATAAATCTTAATCGTTTATTTAAATTACATCTAGAGTGAGCTACTACTAGGTGGTTTGGTAAATAGAATCCGGTAGTCGAGAACTTAGTGTCCGGTGATACTGAGGATTTAGGGGTTTAGCTAAGGGCTATTTGCTTTACCTACGGTTGGTGATAATTTGTGACTAATAACAAGTAGAATAGAACATAACTTGATTCATTGTTTAAGTAACGAAGAAGGATTCCTTGGTCTTGTCTCTCTTATTGCTTTCAACTTTCGATTTTAATTGCTTTGTTTATTTTCTTTTGCTTTTTACACCCCCTTTCGTGACAACTTTTACAACTAAGATCTCTTGCTCCTCGTGGGAGCGAACTTGACTTCCATTATATTATTTTTAATTGGTGGAAATATTGAATTAATTTGATTGCACCTCGACACGCATCAAATTTTGGCGCGTGCTTAGGGAGCGACGGATGATTTTAGTTGTTTTTATTTTCTTTTTGGTTTATTCTTGCTTTGTTGGATTCTATCTTAGTATCTAACTTGGTTTTTGAATCTTATTTTAGGTCTTAGGTTTTCCATGTACGGCGGACAAGAGCAAGCATATTATAACAATCAATACGGTTTTCAACCTCAACATTATGACAACTTCCAACCATCCTTAGGATACAATCAAAACCAATCTTTTGGCTATGATCAATTTCTATAGAACCTTATGGATATTCTCATACATATCAACAACCTTATGACGGGTATGTAAGTGGACAAACACACGGATGGAAGGATAGTTATGCATCTAACAATTTGTTTTCTAGTAATGTGCGAGACGAGAGAATTTGGAATATACTCCTCTTCATCGTGTTTTTCCTTCACTTTTTCCAAAGAGGAGATGCGGAAGTCTAGAAACCTATCAACGGTGGTAAAGCGTGTGAACGTCGGGGAAACTTGCCGAAAATTATACAAATTGGAAGATGATGGAGACTCGGAAGAGCTTGTCGCGAGAAATTAGTAGGACCATTCATATGGAACTTAAAAACGAGCGTCTAGATAAAGGTAATGAAACCGATGACGATTCTTATTATGGTGAGTCCGAAAATGAAGATGATTGTGTTGAAAAGGACCAACCTTTGGATACTTTTGATGGCGATAGTGTAGCTTACTCGAGCCTTGATCTTAATAATGATCAATCACCTATTCAAAAGGAAGAGCTTGAGGAAGATGCATTTATTGCTTGGAAAAAATTTCTTAGGGAAAGATGGGAGTCAGCGGAAGTGTATGAGCGTTGCAACAATGAGGAAGTTATTCCAACTCAGGATCATAATAACGATCCTTCACCTATTCAAAAGGAGGAGTTTGGTATGACTTACCTATTGTTATAAGCGGTGTAACACCCGCACAAGAAGATCTTACAATTTATACGATGAGAATCATTTTAGTGAATGGCCCGATTCCGATGATGAGAATGTTGAATAGATGATACTAGAGGATGAAACCACATTCATTGATTTTGTGGAAGACCCAATTGAACTAGCCAATGATTTTAATGATGCCAAAACTTTGGTTAAGGTAGAAAACGACGAAGAATGGTTGCAAAGGTTTAATAGAGGACCACGATATACAAGAGGTAAGTAATTCACTTGAATTTTTAAGGATGAAGAGGATTCTAGAATACAAGAGATTGTGCAAGGTTTGTCTAACCCTTTGCATATTGATTCTTCTCCTTTACCTCTTATTGGTTTGAATGTTTGTGTGAAAGTATTTTGGATGATTTTGTTTCTAGATATCCACCATTGGAAACACTTGATGCTAACACCATGCGGGTTTGCCAAGATGAATACATGGAAGTTCCAAAATTCTATGTTCTTTATACACTTAGAGTGTGGACGAGAATAAGTGTGGGGAAATTTCTATCGGCGATAACATCATTATTATTTTCTTGTGCTAACATTTGTATGGAGTTATTGTTTGCAAAGCAGGTATTATGGGTGGATCCTCAAATTTTGATTGTTAGTATATGGGAATGAATCTTACAAGAGCCAAGTCGGGCCGTCGACTTTAAAACAAGCGCTTAATGGGAGGCAACCCATAGGTTTTGTATTTCTTATCCTTTTGCTTTTTGTTATTTCTTTTTCTTGTTCCATATCATGTTAAAATTTCCCACCTTGACTTTACTAGGAGGATTCAATTACATTGAGGACAATGTAAGGTTTAAGTGTGGGGAGTGGTTAAGAATGTTTTTAAAACAAAAAATAAAAAAAAATTAAAAAAAAAAAAAAAAAAAAATTTTTTTTAAAAATTCCAACTTTTAGAGATTTTAGAGTCACTAGCATACTTCTAGGTATGTTTACATAGAATTTTGGCCGACATAATTGAACTTGGAAATGTTAGAGAACTACATTCGGATTTCTTGCTTGTTAGAGTGTTAAATAATGGATTTAATCATGCCGGTGATGCGAATTTGGTGCGGGGAGAAATGCGTTATTAGAGTTCTTTGATCAATCATTAGTGGAGACTACCCGTATTCATATCATGTGATAACAGACCGGAAATTTTCTATCTACTAAAGAGTTTCTTTTGAGTGTGTGTCACCGTACGTTAATTCCGGGTAGAATGGTGAGCTACCCAACCTCCCACCAATAGAAGCACTACTCTTTGATCTCTTGAGTGCTAACTTTGTCAATCATGAGGGTGGCGTCCATGGATGAAAGCTTCCTTCTTATAGTTCGATTTGCAGTTAGCACCATTCTCTCTCGACAACAACGGATCCATAGAAACATTCTCATCATCAACAAGGAGCGACATCAAAATCTACAAGGAAAGTTGGAAAAGTGTAAGGTTTACAAGTAACGGAATGAGAAAAAGAGCAAATTTCAAATACAAGTAAAGCAACATACAAATGAGCGGATTTCACATATATGTTGAAGACTTACACTACAATGAGGTAATTTTATATCCAAGTATAAAGACTTATTCATGAAAGCGAAGAAAAGTAAAAGGTGAAAATTTTTTGAAGTTTATGATTTCAAGACGATACAAGTTGTGAAGAATCAAGCGGTAAAATACTTCTCCCACGGCCATGGTTTATTTTTGTATTTAATTTCTCTTGTTTAAAAAAAAAAAAAAAAAAAAAAAAGAAAAAAAAAAAAAAAAAAAAAAAGAGAGAAAAACAAGAGAAATATTTGTTTTGTTAAAAAGCCGTGGGAAAGGAAAATTTATAAGGAAGTTTAAAGCGACAAGGTTTTAAGGTAAAAGAGTTACAAATTGTCAAGGATTTGTGAAATTCAGGGTTTATCATCAATAGTTGAAACCGAAGACGAAGAAGATCAAGGCGAGGAGCGGAAGGCGTTTCTATTGGATCCGTGAGAATGGTGTTATCATAATTGGCGATCGGATGTGAAGGTGAGTAAGTAATCTCATCTTCGATAATAATGGTTGATTTCCTTTCGTAGAGATCGTCAGAAAAATGGTTTTCAAAATATTAAAAAGATGTGGGTTTTAAAAATATTTCGGAAGTTGTCCTTCCCACCATTGACATGTTGCGGGATTTCTCTCTTCATTCCTACTGCACACATGTGAGAACCATAAAAAAGTTTGTCTTTTTGAGTGCAATTATCATAAAATCCTTTTTGGTGAGGCGAAGTCGAGGCGAAATGCTTATTGATCGTTTCTCAAACACGCGTTCTCTCATTATGGTGTGGTTATTTCTCACTCAACATTTAAGAATGAGAATATGTTCTTTAGTATTTCTAACTTCTTATTACTAGCATCGAAACTCTATGTCCTCATAACTCTTTGAATGCTTGGGGCCTTTTGGGCAGCTTTGAAGTTGTAAGTTTTGGTTTGATTTGCTCGAGGACTAGCAAAGTCTAAGTGTGGGGGAATTTGATAGGTGTAGAATACACCATATTTACTATATAAGAGTTTATGCTTTCTTTGCTATTTTTCTTGTAAATTATGTATTTTCGCTTGTTTTGAGTTTTATAGCTACTTTGGAGTCATACGGAGAAAAGAAGAAGAAATCACCCAATTGAGCCAAAAGGGCAAAAAGGTCATTTTACAGACGATTGATATATGGAGCCCAGTCAAGGTTAAGGGGCAACTTTCTGGAGAATACTATAGACAGGCCATCGGAGGTTAAGGGGTGGAAACTTTGGCTAGCCCTTATCCAGTGACCACCTCTATAGGCACCCATCGGGGGTGTTTTTTTATGTTAGGCGTTTTAATCCCAAACCATTACAACCTAAACTTCAGCAGCGCAGTACTATTGGTGCTTTGTCAGAGATGTTTTCCTCTCATTCACATTTCATATCTGAGTGAGAAAGCAACCATGTTTGCATTTATTTGTAAATCGAAGAGAAGGAGCGATCGGTGAGATGAGGTGAGGGTGAGGGTGAGGTGAGGGCGGTGATTGAGCTTGATGGGTTTTGAGTGGTGGATAATAGAAATGGAGTGGGGTTTGTGGATTGGACATTGAGGATCGAATCGGAGTCTGTGATTGAAGCTCGGGAAGATGGAAGCAACGAGTTGAGGGAGGTGATGATTTTCATGGTTATGAGGGCTAGATCGAATTTGAACACGAGACCAAATCGGCCGAGATTAAATTGAAGCTGAAATTGAGGCTCTTTGTGAGATGAAGAAGAAATTCATCGAGACGGGAAATGGGTTTCGATCGATTATTTGTAGCCAACATTTGGTGCGATTCGGGGTTTGAAGAAAGAGGTTGTTGCGGTCGAGAGAGGCCAGAATCAAGAGAGCTAATAGAAGAAATCGGGCCAAGAGGGTTTGATGTCGCGTCGAGAAATAGAAAAAAAAAAGGAATTGAAGGCTGTTCCGTCGATTGTGGTGATGTATGAGCAAATGGGTTTTGAAGGTGAATTGAGGCGGAAGATGATAATAAAGTGGGTTCGGAGATGATGGCGGTCTCGGATGGTGTTGTTAAAAGGCGGGTTCTTTGTTGAAGCAGAGATGAAGCCGGCGAGAAAGCCCATCGTTGCGGGAGATCTTGAATCGAAGCAGATCGGGAATATGACTTGAAGAGATAGTGGTAGTCTCGATGTGAAGCTCGGGAGATGGGGTTTTGAATCGAGAAAGGCTGAAATTACATTTATTGGGTTCGATTAATAGGTTTGTTGGTTGAGCGAGATCAATTGAGTGCTGTGGTGAGATCGATAGAGAAGATGTTCTTTGATTCAATTGGTGAGTCGATTGAGCTAAGTAACAAAAGAATTGGAACCCGGGATTGAGGCGAAGAACAACGAAAAAGGAAGAATTTGATCTTTGTTGAATGAAGAGAAGCGAGAATGGGTGTCGTCGGAGAGAAGAACAGAGAGAAGAGCGAGAGATGGGTTTTGGCGGTGGGTTGAATCTGTGAAGGTGGTGAGTCTTGGTGATGGTGGCGATCCTGGTGTTGATATTGGCTGTTGTTATGAAGTGAAGCTCGAGTTGAATGTGAATGAATTCGATTAGATGTATGCTTAGGTGTGTTACGGGAATGAAGCTAAGAAACGGCTTTGAATGTGGCTGGAATGACCTATAAGCGAAGCGGAACTCGGCCAAATCATCCTTAGCGGCGAGTTAACTCGACTCGGCGAGCCCGTCGGGCGAGTTCGATGGCCGATCCATTACTAGACTCGAGTAAGACTTCGGTAAGACCAACAGGCGGTGACTCGTCTCGATTCAGCTAACTCGACTCGTTGTCCGACTCTCTTCCCCCTTGACCCGGTGACTAATGATTGGTGAGCGGTTTGGCGTTTGGCCGTTAGTCCCCTAACGGTGGGTAGACGGAATATTCCGTCGAATATTCCACAGACGGAGAAATTCTCGGGTGGCCGGTGAGGTTTCGGTGAGGTTTTAGGCCACAATCCCGATTTTCGGCGAGCAAAAATTCAGAATTTTCTATGGACTTCTCTCATGGGTGTGAAGACTTGGGCTTGGAATTGGATGGAGGTGGACTCAAATTTGGAAAGAGAAGGTGGAAGAGTTGAGAAAAGCTTGGATTTGGAAATTGAATTGCAAAAAGAAAAAGGATTCTATTCCTTGGAAGATTTGGAGAATGTTGAAGCCTATAAATAGAGAAGTTTTCTACAACTTCTACACACATCTACACACACAACAATTCTTTTCTTTTCTTATTCTTTGTGTGAACTCTTTAACATGAGTAGCTAATTTTATTGATTGAGGATGAATTCTAGTTCTTAATATATGTTTTGAGTTTTGTTTTCAATTCTATCTTGAGTTTTTCACATGATTATCGTTTGTTTTTACTAATAGGAATGATCTTAAAGACATTCATGATTGATTGATAGATTGTTTGGGTGGCCAACTAAATTGATTTGTTAATTTGATCTAAAGCTAGTGAAAGTTAGGGGATAAGTAATCGTTTCTTGACTCTTTACATAAGTAGCAAACACGAGACCTTGCGGAGGGATTAGTGGAGCAATTGTGTGTAGAAACAACGTTAGCAAGTAGACCTTGATCTAAAGTATAACTACTAATATTAACCTAATAAGTTCATAAATCTTAATGCGTTTATTTAAATTACATCTAGAGTGAGCTACTACTAGGTGGTTTGGTAAATAGAATCCGGTAGTCGAGAACTTAGTGTCCGGTGATACAAGGGATTTAGGGGTTTAGCTGAGCTAGCTGCTTTACCTACGGTTGGTGATAATTTGTGACTAATAACAAGTAGAATAGAACATAACTTGATTCATTGTTACCGTACGAAGAAGGATTCCTTGGTCTTGTCTCTCTTATTGCTTTCAACTTTCGATTTTAATTGCTTTGTTTATTTTCTTTTGCTTTTTACACCCCCTTTAGTGACAACTTTTACAACTAAGATCTCTTGCTCCTCGTGGGAGCGAACTTGACTTCCATTATATTATTTTTAATTGAGTGGAAATATTAATTAATTTGATTGCACCTCGACACGCATCAAATTTTGGCGCGCTGCTTAGGGAGCAGCGGATGATTTTAGTTGTTTTTATTTTTCTTTTTGGTTTATTCTTGCTTTGTTGGATTCTATCAGTATCTAACTTGGTTTTGAATCTTATTTTAGGTCCGGTTTTCCATGTACGGCGGACAAGAGCAAGCATATTATAACAATCAATACGGTTTTCAACCTCAACATTATGACAACTTCCAACCATCCTTAGGATACAATCAAAACCAATCTTTTGGCTATGATCAATTTCCTATAGAACCTTATGGATATTCTCATACATATCAACAACCTTATGGCCGGGTATGTAAGTGGACAAACACACGGATGGAAGGATAGTTATGCATCTAACAATTTGTTTTCTAGTAATGTGCGTGACGAGAGAATTTGGAATATACTCCTCTTCATCGTGTTTTCCTTCACTTTTTCCAAAAGAGGAGATCCGTCTAGAAACCCTATCAACGGTGGTAAGCGTGTGAACGTCGGGGAAACTTGCACAGAAATTATACAAATTGGAAGATGATGGAGACTCGGAAGAGCTTATCGCGAGAAATTAGTAGGACCATTCATATGGAACTTAAAACGACGTCTAGATAAAGGTAATGAAACCGATGGCGATTCTTATTATGGTGAGTCGAAAATGAAGATGATTGTGTTGAAAAGGACCAACCTTTGGATACTTTTGATGGCGATAGTGTAAGCTTACTCGAGCCTTGATCTTAATAATGATCAATCACTTATTCAAAAGGAAGAGCTTGAGGAAGATGCATTTATTGCTTGGAAAAAATTTCTTAGGGAAAGATGGGAGTCAGTGGAAGTGTATGAGCGTTGCAACAATGAGAAGTTATTCCAACTCAGGATCATAATAACGATCCTTCACCTATTCAAAAGGAGGAGATTGGGTATGACTTACCTATTGTTATAAACGGTGTAACACCCACAAGAAGATCTTACAATTTATCTGGATGAGAATCATTTTAGTGAATGGCGATTAGATGATGAGAATGTTGAAGAGATGATACTAGAGGATGAAACCACATTCATTGATTTTGTGGAAGACCCAATTGAACTAGCCAATGATTTTAATGATGCCAAAACTTTGGTTAAGGTAGAAAACGACGAAGAATGGTTGCAAGGTTTAATAGAGGACCACGATATACAAGAGGTAAGTAATTCACTTGAATTTTTAAGGATGAAGAGGATTCTAGAATACAAGAGATTGTGCAAGGTTTGTCTAACCCTTTGCATATTGATTCTTCTCCTTTACCTCTTATTGGTTTGAATGTTTGTGCTTCGAAAGTATTTTTGGATGATTTTGTTTCTAGATATCCACCATTGGAAACACTTGATGCTAACACCATGCAGGTTTGCCAAGATGAATACATGGAAGTTCCAAAATTCTATGTTCTTTATACACTTAAGTGTGGACGAGAATAAGTGTGGGGAAATTTCTATCGAGCGATAACATCATTATTATTTTCTTGTGCTAACATTTGTATGGAGTTATTGTTTGCAAAAGCAGGTATTATGGGTGGATCCTCAAATTTTCAGATTGTTAGTATATGGGAATGAATCTTACAAAGAGCCAAGTCGGGACCGTCGACTTTAAAACAAAGCGCTTAATGGGAGGCAACCCATAGGTTTTGTATTTCTTATTTTGCTTTTGCTTTTATTTTTGTTATTTCTTTTTCTTGTTCCATATCATGTTAAAATTTCCCACCTTGACTTTACTAGGAGGATTCAATTACATTGAGGACAATGTAAGGTTTAAGTGTGGGGGAGTGGTTAAGCATGTTTTTAAAACAAAAATTACAAAAAAATTAAAAAATTTTGAAAAAAAAAAAAAAGTTTTAATTAAAAATTCCAACTTTTAGAGATTTTAGAGTCACTAGCATACTTCTAGGTATGTTTACATAGAGATTTTGACCGACATAATTGAACTTGGAAATGTTAGAGAACTACATTGGATTTCTTGCTTGTTAGAGTGTTAAATAATGGATTTAATCATGCGGTGATGCGAATTTGGTGCGGGGAGAAATGCGTTATTAGAGTTTCTTTGATCAATCATTAGTGGAGACTACCGTATTCATATCATGTGAGGCACCGACCAGAAATTTTCTATCTACTAAATAGTTTCTTTTGAGTGTGTGTCACCATACGTTAATTAAGGGTAGAATGGTGAGCTACTTGACCTCCCACCAATAGAAGCATTACTCTTTGATCTCTTGAGTGCTAACTTTGTCAATCATGAGGTGGCGTCCATGGATGAAAGCTTCCTTCTTGTAGTTCGATTTGCGGTTAGCACCATTCTCTCTCTCGACAACAACGGATCCATAGAAACATTCTCATCATCAACAAGGAGCGACATCAAAATCTACAAGGAAAGTTGGAAAAGTGTAAGGTTTACAAGTAACGGAATGAGAAAAGAGCAAATTTCAAATACAAGTAAAGCAACATACAAATGAGCGGATTTTACATATATGTTGAAGACTTACACTACAATGAGGTAATTTTATATCCAAGTATGAAGACTTATTCATGAAAGCGAAGAAAAGTAAAAGGTAAATTTTTTTGAAGTTTATGATTTCAAGACGATACAAGTTGTGAAGAATCAAGCGGTAAAATACTTCTCCCACGGCCATGGTTTTATTTAATTTCTCTTGTTTTAAAAAAAAAAAAAAAAAAAAAAAAAAAAGAAGATAAAAGAAAAAAAAAAAAAGAAAAAAAAAAGAAAAACAAGAGAAATATTTGTTTTTGTTAATAAAAGCCGTGGGAAAGGAAAATTTATAAGGAATTTTCAAGCGACAAGGTTTTAAGGTAAAAGAGTTACAAATTGTCAAGGATTTGTGAAATTCAAGGGTTTATCATCAATAGTTGAAATAGAAGGCGAAGAAGATCAAGGCGAGGAGGCGGAAGGCGTTTCTATTGGATGCAGTGAGTGGTGTTATCATAATTGGCGATCGGATGTGAAGGTGAGTAAGTAATCTCATCCTCGATAATAATGGTTGATTTCCT
Source organism: Papaver armeniacum (assembly GCA_023531295.1). Classification (NCBI taxonomy): domain Eukaryota; kingdom Viridiplantae; phylum Streptophyta; class Magnoliopsida; order Ranunculales; family Papaveraceae; genus Papaver; species Papaver armeniacum. Next base: position 16,855 of record JAJJWW010010668.1, read on the forward strand.
TTCGTAGAGATCGTCAGAAAAATGGTTTTCAAAATATTAAAAGATGTGGGTTTTTAAAAATATTTGGAAGTTGTCCTTCCCACCATTCAACATGTTGCGGGATTTCTCTCTTCATTCCTACCCGCACACATGTGAGAACCATAAAAAAGTTGTCTTTTTGAGTGCAATTATCATAAAATCCTTTTTGGTGAGGCGAAGTCGAGGGCGAAATGCTTATTGATCGTTTCTCAAACACGCGTTCTCTCATTATGGTGTGGTTATTTCTCACTCAACATTTAAGAATGAGAATATGTTCTTTAGTATTTCTAACTTCTTATTACTAGCATGCGAAACTCTATGTCCTCATAACTCTTTGAATGCTTGTATTTGGGCAGCTTTGAAGTTGTAAGTTTTGGTTTGATTTGCTCGAGGACTAGCAAAGTCTAAGTGTGGGGAATTTGATAGGTGTAGAATACACCATATTTACTATATAAGAGTTTATGCTTTCTTTGCTATTTTCTTGTAAATTATGTATTTTACGCTTGTTTTGAGTTTTATAGCTACTTTGGAGTCGCACGGAGGAAAAGAAGAAGAAATCACCCAATTAGCCAAAAGGGCAAAAGGTCATTTTTACGGACGATTGATATATGGAGCCCAGTCAAGGTTAGGGGCAACTTTCGGAGGAATACTATAGACAGGCCAATGAGAGGTTAAGGGGCTAGAAACTTTGGCTAGCCCTTATCGGAAAGTGACCACCTACTATAGGCACCCATCGGGGGTAGTTTTTTATTTTTAGGCGTTTTAATCCCAAACCATTACAACCCTAAACTCGAAAAGCAGTATTTGCCTATTGATTGCTTTGTCAGAGATGTTTTCCTCTCATTCACATTTCATATTCATAGTGAGAAGCAGCCATGGCTGCATTTATGCATCGAAGAGAAGGAGCGATCGGTGAGATGAGGGTGAGGGTGGGCGGTGATTGAGCTTGATGGGTTTTGAGCTGGTGGATAATAGAAATGGAGTGGGGTTTGTGGATTGGACATTGAGGATCGAATCAGTGCGTGATTGAAGCTCGGAAGATGGAAGCAACGAGTTGAGGGGGATGATTTTCATGGTTATGAGGCTAGATCGAATTTGAACACGAGACCAAATCGAGAAGCGAGATTAAATTGAGAAGCGAAATTGAGGCTGCTGTGAGATGAAGAAGAAATTCATCGAGACGGAAATGGGTTTCGATCGATTATTTAGCCAACATTTGGTGCGATTCGGGGGTTTGAAGAAAGAGGTCATTGCGGTCGAGAGAGGCCGAATCAAGAGAGCTAATAGAGAAGAAATCGAGGCCAAGAGGGTTTGATGTCGCGTCGAGAAATAGAGAAAAAGGAATTGAAGTTGTTGCCGTCGATTGTGGTGATGTATGAGCAAATGGGTTTTTTGAAGCTGAATTGAAGGCGAGAGAAGATGATAATAAAGGTGGGTTCGGGAGATGATGGCGGTCTCGGATGGTGTTGTTAAAGGCGAAATTTCTTTGTTGAACCGAGAGATGAAGCCGTGAGAGCCATCGTTGCGGGAGATCTTGAATCGAGAACAGATCGGGGAATATGACTTGAAGAGATAGTGGTAGTCTCGATGTGAAGCTCGGGGAGATGGGGTTTTGAATCGAGAAAAGGCGAGGCATTTATTGGGTTCGATTAATAGGTTTGTTGGTTGAGCGGATCAATTGAGTGTGGTGAGATCGATAGAAGATGTTTTTGATTCAATTGGTGAGTCGATTGAGCTAAGTAACAAAAGAGTGGAACCCGAGGATTGAGGCGAAGAACAACTTTGAAAAAAGGGAAGAATTTGATCTTTGTTGAATGAAGAGAAGCGAGAATGGGTGTCGTCGAGAGAAAACGAGAGAGAAACGAGAGATGGGTTTTGGCGGTAGGGTTGAATCTGTGAAGGTGGTGGTCTTGGTGATGGTGGCGATCTGGTGTTGATATTGGATGTTGTTATGAAGTGAAGCTCGAGTTGAATGTGAATGAATTCGATTAGATGTATGCTTAGGTGTGTTACGGGGAATGAAGCTAAAACGGCTTTGAATGTGGCACAGAATGACCTATAAGCGAAGCGGAACTTCGGCCAAATCATCGCGGCGAGGTCGACTCGGAGCCAATCGGGGCGAGTTCGATGGCCGTCGGGCGAGTTCGATGGCCGATCCATTACTAGACTCATCCGAGTAAGACTCGGTAAGACCAACCAGGCGGTGGCTCGTCTGATTGACTACTTTCGATGGCCGACTCTCATACGCCTTGACCGTGACTAATATGATTGGTAGCGGTTTGGCGTTTGGCCGTTAGTCTAACGGTGGGTGACGGAATATTCCGTCGAATATTCCAGCTGACGGAGAAATTCTCAGGTGGCCGGCGGTGAGGTTTCGGTCAAATTAAGCCCACAATCCCAGATTTTTCGGCGAGCAAAAAATCCGAATTTTCTATGGACTTCTCTCATGGGTGTGAAGACTTGGGCTTGGAATTGGATGGAGGTGGACTCAAATTTGGAAAGAGAAGGTGGAAGAGTTGAGAAAAGCTTGGATTTGGAAATTGAATTGCAAAAGAAAAAGGATTCTATTCCTTGGAAGATTTGGAGAATGTTGAAGCCTATAAATAGAGAAGTTTTCTACAACTTCTACACACATCTACACACAACAATTCTTTTCTTTTCTTATTCTTTGTGTGAACTCTTTAACATGAGTAGCTAATTTTATTGATTGAGGATGAATTCCTAGTTCTTAATATATGTTTTGAGTTTTGTTTCAATTCTATCTTGAGTTTTCACATGATTATCGTTTGTTTTTACTAATAGGAATGATCTTAAAGACATTCATGATTGATTGATAGATTGTTTGGGTGGCCAACTAAATTGATTTGTTAATTTGATCTAAAGCTAGTGAAAGTTAGGGGATAAGTAATCGTTTCTTGACTCTTTACATAAGTAGCAAACACGAGACCTTGCGGAGGGATTAGTGGAGCAATTGTGTGTAGAAACAACGTTAGCAAGTAGACCTTGATCTAAGAGTCTAACTACTAATATTAACCTAATAAGTTCATAAATCTTAATGCGTTTATTTAAATTACATCTAGAGTGAGCTACTACTAGGTGGTTTGGTAAATAGAATCAGGTGGTCGAGAACTTTAGTGTCCAGGTGATACAAGGGATTTAGGGGTTTGCTTGAGCTATTTGCTTTACCTACGGTTGGTGATAATTTGTGACTAATAACAAGTAGAATAGAACATAACTTGATTCATTGTTTTGAAGAAGGATTCCTTGGTCTTGTCTCTCTTATTGCTTTCAACTTTGATTTTAATTGCTTTGTTTATTTTCTTTTGCTTTTTACACCCCCTTTGGTGACAACTTTTACAACTAAGATCTCTTGCTCCTCGTGGGAACGAACTTGACTTCCATTATATTATTTTTAATTGAGTGGAAATATTGAATTAATTTGATTGCACCTACGACACGCATCATCTACGGCAACAACCATCAGAGAATCATCCGCCGTTTGAGCCACATCTGTGCCCGGCAATTGGCTAACGCTCATCTCCAAGTCACCAGCGGTGGTCACCAAAGGCAAGTTTTCATACGGCTCTACCCTAGAATCATCCTCAGAACCGGATTCCTCCTGAACTCAGTGGATATTTCCAAAGAGGAAACAAAAGGACAAAGAAAAGAAGTGCGAAACTCTTAGAACCACTTCCCGAAAGCAGAACCCGGTCTTTGGAGGAGGAATCACTCCCACTTGTTGAACCTTCTTTTCTCTCGACTCATCATCGCTATGAGAAGGCTCAATCTTGCTGGAGTTCTTTGAAGAAATTGCCGTCTCCGGCAGCGTGCAAGAAGCGGCGAAAGCATTAACACTACAGAAGCCACTGAAGGAAACAAGACACATATTCTCGGTAGAAATTCACGTGTTTTGAGACAAACCAATGAAGAGGCGACACATACTGAGTTATTGGAAGAAGCTGAAAGACACAAGAGCCGTGGGAGGATCTTGTGAACCGTCCAGAACCACATGCCACGATTCTTTGTTCTCAGTTCCTTGGCCTTGGGCTTTCAATTGTTAGGCAACTTTCGCAGGATCTCTCAACATTGGATACTCTTTCGGAAGCTGGCAGGAAGGTTTGCAGCGAGCGTTTTCCACCACGTTATTCACAAAATCTCGGATCATAGTAAACTCGTCGCACCAAAACTCATTATAGTAGAAGGTCGTCCGAAGTTACTCTTCCCATTTGAAAGAAGGAAAGGCGGATACCCGGCTTAAGAGTCAGCGTCAAGGAGACACGCAATGAATCGCTTAGGGATCACGTGCGGTAAACAAGAGGCACCCCTTGATCGAAACCCATGTGACGAAAGCGACACGGTCAATATTGTAGCGGCTATCACAGGAAAGACCCCACGAAGAAAAGCGGCATATCTTAAGACAGCGACTTTGAATGAGCAGATTTTCACCAACGCTCAAAGCGTCATCGGGAAGACAAAGACATGAGCGGAGCGAAGCAAAAGTGTCAATTTGAGTCAGCGACTTATGGGCCGGCCCCCATGGACGAAAATTGATTTCATGCAACTTATCAAGAAAACTAACCAAGCTCACGCCAACTCTCGGGCCTTTGTTCACCCATCGAAGAATTCGGAGAGCCACCCCAACTCACGGGAAGCGAAAGCGGCGGTTTCGGAGCATACTTCTCAAAGTGCTCCCATAGCGGACTTTCGAGAAAAGCAACGTGCACATACAAATCCACTTTCATGAAACCATTCGAAACTTGCATGTTCGCAACTAGGTGATCCGGATGCACATCTGAGGGAACCAAGGAACTGACTTGCCAATGGGAAGAACTTCGCCCTTTGCCAACTTCGGCAATCGCTAACAACTCGGTCTTATTCCTTTCTTGCGTAAGCCGTCATCAAAAATGTCTCTGGACAATTTGAGAGCCAAAAAAAGCGGCGACATGAAGATCCTTTGCTTTTACGATCAGGCTCCAACTCGTCAGGAAACCATTGAGATATCCACCAACCGTAAGGACACCTTTCATCCTCTTTAAGGCAGAATCCTTCGACTTCGCAATGGAGTCTTCAGAGAAAAATCCCCCAACTTAGCGGCAGGTCATCGCATCTTCACCTCACTTCGGATAATTGGATTTTAAGATTCCGGTTCGGAAGATTGACAAGAGAGCCACACTCTCAAGGACAAAGTTATCTCGCCCCATCTACATATAATTGTATGGGTGTCCAACACCATCTGGAGATGAAAGCAACCAAGCACAGGATATCCTTCCTAATCTGGAGATTCTTGAAGTCTTGGCTTGACATCAATGACCTGCGCTCGAGTCAAGTTGGTATTTATATGCTCCTTGCTCACCATGAACTCAACCCATCTATCAAAAGAACGCAATGGGCTTTGACACATCCACGAAGTCAATGTTGGAAGAAGAATACACCCCTTTATGGAGACAGGGCGAAGGCGGTGCTCTGGGGCAAGCCGAAGCGTGTCTTCCTTTCATCCTCACCACTTAGGTTAGCAAAATTAGCACGAAACACAGGTGATTCTTAGAAGCGGGGCAAGGGCTCTAGTGAAGAATTCATCATCTGTGTTCGGTTTGGAATTATGAGCATCCTTCGACGAAGTGAAATTTGATTCGAGTAACATCTTATCGAATTCCTTCACAACAATTTGGTAATAAGATATCACGCACAAAACAAGCGGAGAAAAGCGAAGTTATCTCACTGACACATAATCGTACCCAACAACACAAAAAAAAAAAAGAAAAGGAAGGAGGGGACGTATTTTATTCGCGTTCAAGACTATATACACAATATTTTATTCGGGTTCAAGACTATACACGCTTGATATTTTCTTGGATTCGAGACTATATACGAGCATTCTATACGGGTACAAGTGCGTCTCGATATCTTTCTTCGGGTTCGAGAATTATATACGGAGCATCCTCTACGGGTTCAAAATACACACGTGATATTTTCTTGGGGTTCAAATATTTCTTTCGAGGCCGAGAAAATTCATATATGCAATATTTCCTACGGGTTCAAACAATATATGCGGTATTTCCCTTGGTCGCATACATACAATATTTTCTACAAGAGGCACGCCAAGAAATCATATGCAAGGATTGTGGGAGCGCCTACTCTTAAGGTTTACACCTACGTGAAAAAAAAAAAAAAAAAAAAGGAAAAGTACTCGAAGACATACAGGCCGGTTTCTCTTTGTCGCTAGTATGAAAGAGGAAGGAATAAAGCGCGAGGATGGGGAGAAAGGGGCTTTATATATATATATATATATATAAGGCGTGAAGACTTTGAAATAGGAAGGATTTCCTTTTTACCAAAATCACGCGTGCAAGTAATGGGCCCACAAAGGTGCGATTTGATGTCGCCCAAGTCACGCCTACAAGCACGGTTTCAATTGCCCCGGCCCCACCAATTGCGCCGACCTGCAAGCACGCCTTGGCTTCTACACTTTGCGCCGGTCCCAGGCTAGCACACTCAGTTTCCCAACTCACGCCAACTTCCCAGCGTCGCCCAAGGCTGTAGGGCCCACCAATTGTGTGACCTCGATTTGTGCAAAACTACCGGAGGCAAGGATTCCAAATCCTATTTATAGAAGGTCGGCAAGCCTCCCTCAATTCTCTTTACGGTTTCTTGTTAATAGTTTGTCACCATCTTATGCTTACCTCATGACAAAGCCCTGTTAGAGCTAAGCGGGGGACTTAATGTTGATGGTGGTTTTAAACAAGGGGTAAAATCGTAAAACCCCATGACCTAGTGTTACCTCAACACATTAACTAAGAGCATTTAACTCAGGTGTAAATAATTAATAGGGGTATTTTTCAAAATGCAGTTAAGTTTTCGACACGAACCTAATTCCAAAACCAAAGCGCACCCTAGCACCATGGCAACAATGCCAAACCAAGCCGCATCTGCGCACCATGGCAACAATGCCAAACCAAGCCGCATGTTGCGCACCATGGCAACAATGCCAAACCAAGCCGCATCTGCGCACCATGGCAACAATGCCAAACCAAGCCGTCTTCTGCGCACCATGGCAACAATGCCAAACCAAGCCATGTGCGCACCATGGCAACAATGCCAAACCAAGCCGCATGTTGCGCACCATGGCAACAATGCCAAACCAAGCTTAATAATATCTTTGCGCCACCATGGCAACAATGCCAAACCAAGCGCATCTTTTGCGCACCATGGCAACAATGCCAAACCAAGCCGCATCATATGTGTGTGGCACCATGGCAACAATGCCAAACCAAGCCGCATCTTTGCGCACCATGCATAGCAATGCCAAACCAAGCCCGCATATCTGCGCACCATGGCAACAATGCCAAACCAAGCGCATGTTGCGCACCACCCAGCAACAATGCCAAACCAAGCCGCATCTGCGCGCCGCGGTAACAATGCCAAACCAGCCGCATCTCTTGCACCATGCCAAACCATGGCAACAATGCCAAACCAAGCCGCATGTTTGCGCACTACGGCAAACAATGCCAAACCAAGCGCATCTTTGCGCACCATGGCAACAATGCCAAATCAAGCCGTTATGCCTTTGGCCCCTTGACATAGCGCCCTAGGTTTGCAAGACTTGCAACTAGGTCAACATGGCCGCACGTGCCATTGGCACATGCCAACACGTCTTACTGACTAAAGCCATATTTCTAAGCCGCTATGCCTTTGGCCCACGCCCAACATAGCGCCCTAGGTTTGCAAGACTTGCAACTAGGTCAACATGGCGCATGTGCCATTGGCACATGCCAACACGTCCGCAAGCCATATTTCAGCCGCTATGCCTTTGGCCACGCCAAACATAGCGCCTAGGTTGCAAGACTTGCAACTAGGTCAACATGGCCGCACGTGCCATTGGCACATGCCAACACGTCACAAAGCCATATTTCCAAGCCGTATGCCTTTGGCCCAAACATAGCGCCCTAGGTTGCAAGACATGCAACTAGGTCAACATGGCTGCGACGTGCCATTGGCACATGCCAACACGTGCACGCAAAGCCATATTTCTAAGCCACTATGCCTTTGGCCCACGCCAAATATAGCGCCCTAAGTTTAAGACTTGCGAACCAAGTCAACATATTGACGTGCCATTGGCACATGCCAACACGTCTGCATAAGCCATATTTCTAAGGCGATATGCCTTTGGCCCGCCAAATATAGCGCCCTAGGCTTGCAAGACTTGCAGCTAGGTCAACATAAGCCTGCGTGCCATTAGCGCATGCCAACACGTGTCGCAAGCCATACTTCAAGCCCGCTATGCCTTTGGCCCACGCCAAACATAGCACCCTAGGGCTGCAAGACTTGCAACTAGGTCAACATGGCCTGACGATTGGCACATGCCAAACACACCGCGGTAAACCTAACACAGAAACCGTGACCTACCACCAAGGCATTCCGCACATGCCATTGGCACATGCCAAACACACAGCCCTATTTTAAAACCGAGTGCAACCTACCACCACAGGCATTCCGCACATGGCATTGGCACATGCCAAACACACACGCTGGGTAGCCTAACTTGCAAACCGTGCAACCTACCACCAAGGCATTTCGCACATGCCATTGGCACATGCCAAACACACACGTTGGTAGCCTAAACCGAAAGTGCAACCTACCACCAAGGCATTCCGCACATGCCATTGGCACATGCCAAACACACCGGCGGTAACCTAACTCAAACCGTGCAACCTACCACCAGGCATTCCGCACATGCAAACACACACGCTGCTGGTAACTTTAACTTGCGGCAGAGTATGACCTACCACCAAAGGCATTCCGCACATGCCATTGGCACATGCCAAACACACACGCAGAGTAACCTAACTTGCAAACCGTGCAACCTACCACCAAGGCATTCCCGCACATGCCATTGGCACATGCCACACGCGCGCCACTAGCGGCGCCACTTGCAGATTCAAGATGCACCAACACTCGAGACATCGACACAAAGTGGGGATGCTTCTTTAGGGTTTTGGTTTAGCAGTCACAGCATCACGGCGTACACTACGCTCACATTAAGAAAGCGTGAAAAGGAATAAAGCGGTCAAATAAAGAGGAAATAATGGTGAAAACGTTTTCGCCCATTAAACCATGCGGTTACCACCTCCTCCCATTATTTCACCCTTTACTCTCTTCCTTCATGGGGGCGAGTACGTTTCAATCTCGACTTGTATAAATAGGTCTTACTATTTCCACCGGACAAGTCTCGGTCAGGAGAAAAATACCACACTCTCAGAAAGGCAACTTTTGCGAAGCTCTCCCAGCTTCCATCTCTTGCAAGCTTCCTAAAGCTTTCACTTTACGAGGACATTAATACTACTCTCCTCACCGACACCTTTCTTTGCTTCCCTCCCCCAAAATCAACCCTTCTCCTCCTTTGTAATGCCAGAAGCAAGTCTGGGGCGACCATTTCTTGGTTTAAGCCGGACTTGCACAGGTCTCTCGAATCTATAAAAT
>JAJJWW010010669.1:0-73907 GCA_023531295.1 Papaver armeniacum
TTGACTTGAACCTAGAGTTTATCATCTCACCAGCAATTAGTATCTTATCCAATATTTACTTGTCTTATGTAAAAGCTCCCTGATTTTCAGAAATTAGTTTAGATATCACCTGCTTGAATCTTTATGCAAGAACCTTAGAAATGACTTTATATACGCTACTCACCAGACTTATGGGACTAAAATCTTGAGGAGCTCCAACTAGATTTTTTTTTTTGGATTAAGCTTATGAAAGAACAGTTGATCCTCCAATCTATCTTTTTTTTTTTTTTTTCAAATTCCTTGATATCAGCCGTAAAATCTTCTTTAATCACTGGCCAAGACACCTTGTAGAACCCCATATTATAGCCATCTGGATCGACCTGAAGATTTATTATTCTTGAAATGTTTGATTACTCCCCAAATTTCTTCTTGAGATATCTCTCTTTCCAATTTATTGCTTTCATCCACTGAAATTTGAGTGAAAAAATAAGAGTTAATTTGAGGTCTAACTGGATGACTGTCTTGAAACAAATTGAAAAACTATTTTGAGATTTCGTCTCTAATGTTTGTTCGGTTGAATTCATCTTCTCCATTAATGACCAACTTCTGGATGGTATTTCTTCCCCTGCTTCCATTAGCTAAAGTATGAAAATATTTTGTGTTTGCATCACCTTCTTTAAAATGTTGGGTCTTTGCTCTAGCTAGTCACTTCCTTGCATTGTCTATATTTATTTGCTTGACTGATGATGTCCATTCTGCTCTGTCAGAGAACTGTTGAGTGGATAGTGAGCCATTTTCTTCTAACATATTCAGTGCATCTATGAGATATATTAGCTCTTTCTTCTTATTCTTCATTTTCCAATAGGTTTCTCAAATCCATTTTTTGATGAAGAATTTCAGGTTTTGAAGTTTTTTGGATAGAATATAGCTAGGTGTACGAGTAAACTTCAATGTATTCCACCAAAGAGTTAACTTTGCAATAAAGTCAGGATGAGAGACCAAAAGCTTTTTACTCTAAATGGTGGTTTAGAATTAGTGACAGGAGAAGTGGTTAAGAGAATAACTGAATGATTAGATAAAGTTACCACTAAAACAGTTTGAGTTAAGTATGGGAATTTACCTTCAAACTGTCGGGAAACCAAGACTCGGTCCAATCTGCAAAGAAGAGGATCTGACTGCATGTTGATCCATGTATAAGAACCTCCACTTAAAGGTAGATCCACCAAAGCATGCTCTTTCATATATTCATTGAATCATCTTATATTTATTCTTGAACCTCCAGGTTTATTTTTTTTTCTCTCATTATTCTGATGGTATTAAAATCACCTCCAATATACCAATATTCAAGTTCCCATCCAGATAAGTCATCTAATTCTTCCCATCTTTCCCAATATATGCATGGAGAATACACATTAGTTACACACCAATCATAATTGTCATTCTTGCATTTGAGTTTTTTTTTGAAAGAGTGTTTGGACCCATTAATTCATCTGTGCATTCAAAAATATTGTCATCCCATATTGTTAGCATCCCACTGACAAACCTTGAGCTGGTATATCTCTCAGTTGAAAATGTTCATTTTCCCATAAGTTTTTTACCCACCGATTGCTCATTTTCATCATGTGTGTTTCTTGTATGAGACACACATTTGGTTTTGCTTTTATTATGAGATCTCTGAGCCCATCCAATTTATCTACTGTCGTCATCCCTCTCATGTTCCAAATACGAATTTTCAATATCCATTTAGACCATCTAAATCCAAGTTCACAACATCTTCATAAATTTATGATTCTCCTTCCTTGTCTTCATTTTTTGTAGGATTTTCAACTGTATCCTCTACTGGTATAATTTCAGTGACTGAAGGATTATTTTGATTGTTTCTTGGTGCCTCCTGATCTAAGTTTCTAGCCACAATTCCTGTATACAAAGCTCTTTTTATTCTTCATGTTCACCAAAGTTTTCCCCAATATTTCTTGTTGCTTCCATAATTAGATCCACAGTATTGTGTATCTCATTTATATATTCTAACTATCTCTCTGTTTAATTCTAGAGAAAAGTGAGCAGTTTTTAATACCCTGTCATCAGATGGATGTAGATTGATATCTTCTAGATGAATACTAACTGAATTTGAGGTATCCTGAGTTGAGACTACCATTGTGTTCTTAGGTGTTTGGTATTCTTAGTGACGGTTTATTTTTTTCGTAATCGTTTTCTCTTGACCATTATGTTCTTTTAGTTTCCTTTGATTGGCTTTATTTTGAAAAAAAACTATTAAAAATTTGAGTAATTGTGATGGGTGCTGAAATAGTATTTTTACCTGGATATTGACCCACCTCCACGTGGGTTTTTTTGAGGCCTTCTAATAAAAAAATAAGATTCATAATTTAAATTCAGAAATTCCTAATGTACCGCCGAAAAAACAAGGCAAATACCGCTCCTCTCGCATATCCTATCATGTGTGGGAACCCCTGCTAAATCCCAGGGGCGTGGGGCCCGTTTGTATGTGAGAGGGGCGGTATTTTCTTGGTTTTTAAGGTGGTACATGTAGAACCATTGATTTAAATTTGAATTTGTCCGATGAAGATGAGCTGGTTGTTTTCCTTTATCCAGAATCTGCAGAGTTTGCCGGTATGAGTTAATGGTGGATCTGGTTGTCGGAGAATAAGCATAATCCCATTCAATGACTAAAACCCAGTCAATCCCTATGAAATTTATTTGAATAACAGCCAGTAATTTTTGTGTTTGACATTTGACCCTTGATCTGCAATAATTTTGATTCCTTTTTACTGTTTCATGATCTACTTGTGCCATACCACCCATGATTTTGATCCGGTGGTATGGCACAATTAGAAGCCCATAATTGTGTCAAAAGAATCTTTATACTATAATTGAATTAGAAGCCCTTTGATTTTGATCCGGTTTTGTGCCAAAGAGAGAAATATGTGGTGGATAGTAATATCTTCATTTATCCATCTTCGGACTTCAATAATGGTGTCTCTGAAATTCTATTTCGTTAGTTTTCATAAACTTTCCCATTCTTGATCATGTTGAGGTTGAAAGAACATCGTGTTGTCATCAAGTACTGAGAGTTTTAGGTATCTTCCCCATTTAAGTTTTGATGCTATTTCTTTAACTACTTGATTCCATGAACTAGTACCATGAGCAATACATATGAAAGTACGAGTTGGTCTTGATGACAATTGAAACCCACTGGTTCTAGGGCTGCACAAACGTCGGTTCGGTGCGGTTTCATGCCAAACCGAACACCTAACCGCATATAGGACGGTTTTGAAAAAAAACCGTAACCGAAGTGTGCTACTTTCAGCTCGGTTTTTAACCGCACCGAGATCGGATCGATTTTGACAGTTCCAATCGGTTAAAACCGTCTATTCAGGTATTCCCCCTTCAACTATTCCGATCATGATCGTTAGCTAATCTAACAAGTTCATTTGTAGCTTCAACAAGATCAGATACACACCTTGTGTGAAACAGTAATATAAGACCAAACCAATGATAAACACTTAATATCATAAACACCACAGAGGCCTGAGCGAGAATCAATTGAATTGAAACTTAGGAAGGATTATATAGCGAGTTTTAGGATGATTAAACTACAAGAGGCCATGGGAGTATTCAACAACAAAATCCCAATCGTATATACAGAGAATTGATAACCAAAAATAACAACGGATACAGGGAATTAATAATCAAAAAGAGAATTGATAACCAAAAAAATTTATGAATACATGGAATTGATAATCAAAAATAATGTATCAATCACTAAAAAACATTGAATTCAAACTACCCATCGTTCAATTCATTGACTAACCAAACTGGATCGAAAATCACAATCGCTCAATCTTTCAATCCGAGAACTCCCAATTTGAAATCTAGGGTTCCATTATCCTTGTGGTTTTAGGGTAAATAGATACTTCATACTACGAAGTTGTGATTTGGATTAGTAATAAGAGGAAGAATAAGAAGACGGTGACTAAGATGAGAAGAAGAAGGTGGTGCAGTGGCTCTTCTCGTGGAGATGTCTGTGACCGTAAGAAATGAAGATGAAGAAGAAAGACGATGGAAAAGGCAGAGATAGAGATGTTAGGGTTAGGTTTATTTAGGCTTATAATTAACTTAGTTGACGGCTAGGATCTAATTAAATCAATGGACGAAAATGATCGGTTATACGGTGCGGTTATTGTGCGGTTATGGGTAAAACCGTTAACCGATCCAAAGATCTAACGGTTATCAAAATTCAAACCGTGACCGACCGTTGGATTATCGGTTCGGTGCGGTTACGGTTCGGTTGTTGCGGTTACGGTTCGGTTTGCGGTTGCGGTTCGGTTTCTGTGCAGGCCTAACTGGTTCTGGGAACTCAGAAACCAGAATGTAAGTTAAGCTTTCCTAATTATAGGAGGTAGGGGTTCGAACCTTTATAATATCCTAAAGAGTCTTGCTATCACGTGTACGTCCGCTGACAACAAAAACTTATGTGAACTCGTTGGTGTGAGCCATTGAATATCATCTTAATCTGTAAATCTGGCTATATTGCCTTTCTGTTTTATTCGTTTGAGCACCCATACATTCACTATTTATAATCCTTCAATACTGCTTAACATAAATATTTTTTTCACTTTAGAGTTTTATCATGTCCAGAACCGGTGCAAAGTGTGCGACGCAGATGGGTCGGCTTTATTTAGCCAGGGGCCCTTTCTCATGTGCAAGCCCAGTAGCTGAATGCCCATTTATACAAAATTTTCTGAAAATTGAATTGGAGTTGTAGAGGTTCGAAACTGCTAGCCTCTGGCTAACCATTGTGTAAAAATAACCACTGAGCATATTCTTAATTGACAACCACTAGTCCACAAGATCTTAATTGACAAGAAATGAATATTATTTATATAAATTAAATTAAATAAGAATTGATAAGAAGTTTCCGATCCAACGTGTTATTCGATTTTTAAAAACGGAACCGAGTTATAGTATAATTTTTGGCTATATTTTCACAAATTTTCTCATCATAATTTTGTTCTTGTTACTAGACAATAAAAGTTCTCATATATTTGTTGTACGAATTTATCAGTATTTTTTTACCCAATAAATGGCCTTATGATTAAGTTTGCACAAGGACCTTTTTAACCTCGTTTGATTGGGGGCCAAAGATATTAATTGGGGGCCTCCCACTAGAGGACAAAAAATGTCACCCAAACCTAATTTGGGTCACCCCTTAGCAAATAATTTTCTAAATATCTAAACTACCCCTGAATGATTAGTATTAAAACTTAATAAAGTTAATTTAATTAGTGTGGTTTGATTATGTTAGACTAAAATCAGATTTTAGATTTTTTTTTTTTTTGTGAGTTGAGAAGAAGAGGAGGAGGTTTTAGAGGAAAACTTAGGGTTTTTAGAAATGAGTAATTCAAGTAGGGGAAATGATGTTGGAGAAGGTTCAAGTAACAAAGATGATTGTGTTGATGGTAAGATTATCTTAAATTCTCCCATGGATTGGATATATGTCACAACACAGAGAAAGAGTCGTCAATGTCGAGGTATGTATACCCCAACGACTCTATAAAGTCATCAATGTATTGACACCAAAAATGATGACTCAAACCTGCAACTTTTCCAGGTTATGAAAAATCGTCAGGGTAATATGATATACCCTGACGACTCTTAGCTTGGGTCACAAAGAGTCGTTATTTTGTGTGTCTATACCAAGACGACTCTGAAATTTTTTGGGACATAGAGGCTGTTTGTTTTTCGCCTGGGGTCGTTGACCTTTAAAAAAGGGTCGTCCATAGAGGATCGTCATAGGTTTCTATATTATGTTAACGACTCTAATCTAGGGTAAAAAATATGAAAACCAGAAATATGGTCGTTATCTTGATCATCATATACCCTAACGATTTTTCATGGTCTCTACATGCATATGAAAAATCGTTAGGGTTTAGGCTTGTCGAATTAACGACCCTTTTACTGTAACTGAAATTTTTCGGGTGAAGTTTTTTTTTTTTCTTTTTCTTGGAGTCGTTAATGGAGGAGAAGAGAAGAGTCGAGAGGGTGACAGGGGAGGGAGTGATCTTTTTGTTTAAAACTAGAAATGAATTGGGGCTTAAGATTAAGGGTTAATAGGTTTTTAAGATTTATTTTTAGTGAAGGGTAAAATAGTATTTTCACAATCGGTTTAATATGCCCCTGAAAATTTGGGGTGCAAATAAAATGTCAAGGCCCCCAATTAATATTCATGGCCCCTAATCAAACGAGGCTTTTTAACTTACAATCAACTCTGATCCAGTCTACTTCTTTACTCCCATATATCTCACTTTTTCTTTCAAGATTTGATAATGTTCCATAATACTATTTTGATGGATGACTTCAGTGGCCGATTATGTTCATACTTTGTTGAGAAATATCTGAAAATCAGTCAAGTCTTATGTATAAGGGCAAGAAGTTGAATCCATATATTTTCGACGTGTGAGTTGAGGATTCTCCATGTCTATTGATTGGAACCGGACCCAAAACAGATTCTGTAGATGTCATTTGCAACCTTAGTTTTGGACATACCCTTCCAGAGTCATGAGTATAAGACCCACTAAAGAGTTTATTAAAGAGAGACCGTGTACTTGATTTAGACTTAGAAGAGGTATTTGACCGATAACCTATATCTTATTCTGAGAGATCATTGTCACAATCTTGACGTACGTAAACTGAGTCTATTTTAGGTTTCCTTTACCTTTATTTTGACTCATTCTCATAGGTTAGATCGCATCAAACACACATTGTTAGATATTTTCTTGTTTTCCTGCTCTGATAAGAATTGAAATGACGAGGGTACCAAGTAAACCACAATCTTTTCGATATCAACCTATATGGCAGGTACCTTACGTGATATAATATAGAAAAAGACTATCAAGAAGATATCAACCACAAGGTATACACTTGGTATGCATAATAGGTATCGAAACTGAACCTAACTATAGGGATCAAACCCAAGTGTTTTGTTTAACGTACAAGTGCAATTACTTTATTATAACTAAAATAATAATTATAATGCCAAAGTAAAGTAAAAGCACACAATAATATTTTGTTAACGAGGAAACCGCAAAAGCAGAAAAACTTCGGGACCTAGTCCAGTTTGAATACTCTCATAATTAAGACGCTATACAAAGACTACTACCAACTTCGTATAGTTGAGACCAAGTAAACTAACCATAGTTCCTAGTTCCCTTAGTATCCCTGTGACTACAGCCAATCTAGCCAACACACGTGATTCCTAAGATAGAGTCCACTATCTTAGGTTGCTTCACCAGTCATGAAGACTTCTTACACTCAACTCCTTTGGATTATATTCTTAAACAGAAAAGAGCTAATCCGTATTCAGTAACTTCTCTATCAATCTCAAGAAGTAAATCAGAGATTTAGTTGAGTCAAACAAAGGTTCTTCCGTTGAATCTAATAAACTCCTTTGTTCGGTTAGATCAACCAAGAACTAAATTATCAAGAAAATTAGATACAAGTTTACAAACTATCAGATTCAGAACCTGAATAAGATCACCAAATGATAGATTTCCATTCTATACGACTAGCAATAAGATGTTTATCAAAAGATAAACAAAGCAAAGATAAGTTGGATGCCAGCCGATCAAGTGTGCACACAGTAAATCACAATGATCGGAAACGAATAAGAAATCTTCTTATCATCGAATCTTCAATGTCTTCAAAGTACCTGCATAAACAAACTTGCTTCCACTTATGATCGATCACGCACAAAACGGAATATGTTAATAACGGATGATCACAAGTCTATTGTCATATCTAAAAACAGATATTGTCAATCCTTGATCTAGTTTGAGTGACCTTATGTCAGAAGAAAAGGCTCTCAAGAATAATCAAACTAGGTGCAATCAAGGTTTAACCACCGCTAGTCAATCAGATCAATAATCCAAAACTAAAAACAATGCAAATTATAGTTTCATCCCAACGATACTATCTAGACGGTTTTTTATCCTACATAAGTTTTTAAACTAGCAACGTAAGATATTTCGCCTAATTAGGTTACTCGCCTCTCCAAGATAGTATTACACGTAATATTATTAGTCGCCTACCACGGTGACTATAAAATGAAGTGCTTGTGTCATGATAAGTTTGTAAGAAGAACAAACTTCAGTATTTATAGAATAAAGTATATTGGACACCAAGAAATTTCCATAACAGAAAATATCTAAAGATATGCAATAAACATCAATTTTTTGTTTATGCGCCAATTGTGTAAGTCCCAAGGCCGAAAGAAAAACTTACTAAAAAAAAAAAACTTACCAAAAAATTTATCAATTTTTGGGTTTGTCTAATTCCAATTAATATACCGAAATTCTCATGGATGACAACTAAATATTAGCTAGTATACAAGTATACTCTACTAAAATATCTTCCAGAGATTCGGACATCTATTTATTTTTAATTATCCGAATCTAAAACCTAAACTTTGAAAGTTTCAAGTTTAGGTTCAGACATCAATATAAATAATAAAACATTAAATAAAATTGAACTTTTATTATATTACATGCTGTGAATATATTGATAACTAATGAAAAAAAATATTGTTCTTGATCGTGTTCTTCGTGTATGGCGAAAAAACATGATTTCTTTTTTTAGATTGTTATTATATTAAAATAACAGAATTTACCCTTAACTATTTGTTTATGTATAATTTTTAACCAATCAAATTTTATTTATGTTTTTCTATAAAATACTAACAAAAACAAAATGACAATGATATTAGTATTTAAAGGTAAAAATTAAAATTAAAAACAAAATCAAAATCAAAATCAAAATATTATATAATTAAATTATGATTTTTTAATAGTTAATCATCGTTATTACATTTTGATATTAGTATTTAAAGGTAGTCACTTATTTTGATGCAGTTAAGAAGCAAATCCCGGACCAATTTTCTATGTCCGCAAGAGATTCCATTTTGTGGCACTGTAACCGTGTCAAGCATGCTCAAGATTATTTATAAGCGGTACTGTTTGCACCCAGAAATATTACCAGGCACTAAAAACAATGATTTTGGTGTTTTTGATAAAAACAGGGCTAATAACAGGAAATAATCAGAAATGATGGACACATGGATTTAACGTGGTTCGACATGGTTTGCCTACATCCACGGACGAATCCCCTTGGGGAGAAATATTTTATTGATATTCGTATTACCGTGTATCCTTTTCTCTATTTGCTACCTCTCCCTCTATTTATACAATCCTGAATATAAATGGTATTTACTCCCCCTTGCATTAATTCTGCATGAAACTGCTCATTCATGCTTCCTAAATTAATTCGGATGAAACTTCTCATTCATGCCTCCAGAATTAATTTTGCATGCTGGCAGACTGGATTGACTGGCTGACATGCATAATGGCTGGCAGCATGGATGGAGGCTGGCTGACAGTAAGGTTCGAGACTGGTTGGCAGTACGATAGAGTATTTAGTTGGGAATTGGTTGGCAGCACCGCTGGCATCATGAGTGGAAACTGCATGGAAGCACCATTGGCAACATGAGTGGAAACTACATGGAAGCACCATCGGCAAAACGGCCTTGACATTGACTGATGGTTGACTTTGACCGTTGACCGGTTGTTCACTTTGACCATTGACCGGGCGTTGACTTTATGTAATACTGGGCAGGCTGGTGGGATGCTTCGGTTGACTGTTTAGCGGGCTTGGATGAGGGCCAATAGATGACTCAAGTACCAATTTGGCCCATTATGTGGCATTTTTACTTATGGTACAAACATCGCCCCCTCTTAACCTCCAACTTGTTGGGGTTTAAGAAATTTTCGTTTTCCTTAGTCAATGACAAAACTCGCCCCTAAGTGTGGATTATTGATGTTGAGGTGATTGGCAATCTTCTCTTGCTGTTTGCGGAAGTCAAGACGCCCCCAAGAGTAAATTTGTGTTGTTAAAGCGAAAAGAAAACTGCCTTCATTGTTTGTGGAAATCGTAATCAAGTCGCCCCCAAGTGAGGCTATTGTGTTTGGCTGGAAACAGTTGAGTATGAACCATAATTGTATGAAAAAAAAATAGGACTGAAGGCTGATCTGATCTGCAACGGAAGCGTGATGCTGGAGCGGAGTGTTGAAAGTGAGTTGTAATTGTTGATGTAAAACTGAACTGCGGTAGTTGCATAGAACTTGAATAATAACTGTTGTTTGGAAAACATGAGCTATATTTGACGTCACTCGGCTGGAATCAGGTGAGCTATTGTTGTAAACGAAATTTGAATTTGCTTTGGTATCGTCGTAATTTCTGACCAAACTAGGTAGTAGTAGTTGTTGGTATTTAGTTGTTGCCAATTACGGACTGAGCCGCGGTAGTTGCGAGCGATAGGGTGTGATCCTTTAGTAGTTGAGATGGTAACAGATTTTGTGTGTTGTTGGACCTCCAATGTCTTGGTTGTGCTACTGGATGTGACATCGATCTTTATATGTCTTCAATAGTTATATGAATCAGGATAGTAGCAACGATGTCGGCTAGATCTCAATAGTTGTTGTGGAACTAGATAGCAGTAATTGTGTGATCTGGACTGCGACGGCCACAAAAAACTGTCCTCTGTAGTAATGAGCAAATCGGGCGGTAACAAAGATTGAGTGAAGCTGGTCCCAGCAGAATGCGATCACCGGATGGGCAGAGGCCGCGACAGAGATGGACTGCAATAGCCGCGAATAGAGCTAGACTGCATCAACAACGAGCAAAGATGCTCAAGCATCGCGATCAACAACGCAGAGCAAAGAACATAGATGGAAGCAGCAATGCGATCACCGGAATGCAAACAACGAGTAAAGTTGCACTACAAAGCAGCTGCGATCACTGGATCATAGGGGCTACGAACATAGCCGACTGCAGAAAAGCGATCACCGGAATGCGCAGCCGACGAGCAAAGTTGTCTTTTGCAGCCAGCCATGCGATCAGTCGGGATCAGTAGGAACTGTAAACAAAGATGGAATGCATTAGCGAAGAGCAAAGGTGCACTGCAGCAGCTGCGATCAGGTGGACTGCAGGGACTACGAACATAGCTGGACTGCAACAGCTGCGATCAGCTAGAATGCAGCAGTGACGAGCAATAGTGCACTTCAGCAGCTGCGATCAGCTGAACTACAAGAACAATGAATCATAACTGGACTGCAGTAGCTTCGATCAGTTAGACTGCAGTAGTTGCTGAGGAACTGGATTAATATAGTTCGATAAACCTAGGTGTAACAGTTACAAATAAAACCAGACTGCATCAGTTGCGTCAAACTGAGTACAGAATTGATGAGCAAAACTGGACTGCATCATTTGCGTCCAACTGAGTGCAGCAGTTGCATTTGAATTGAACTACATCAATTCGATCAACTTAACTGTAGCAGTTTAAAATTACTGATTGCAATAATTACGTCAAAATATTAGGGTGTATGCTCGCCCCTTGTTAATCCTGTAACTCGTTGGAGGATTAAGAAGTTTGGGTTACCTTTTGTTTTGATTCCCATAAGCTGAATTTCAGATCACATTTAGGTGCTACGTAACTCGCCCCAAAACTTATAGAGAATTACGCAGCCCGCCCCAAAAAAGCTACTTTAGACCATGGGGTGTTACATATCTTGCCCCCAAGTGATGGCCTTCTACGTTGAAGTGATATGCAACTCGTCCCCAGAAGATAGTGATTATCATGTTGCCCAATGCTCGCACAAGGGTGCACTTCCTTGCTACATCTTGCTCGCGCATGGAATAGGGTTAAAGTTTTTCTGCTATATGGAATTCGCTCAGGGGGCCAGTCCCACTATTCTAGATTCGCATAGAATTGAGGTGTGTGCATCCTCACATGCCTTGGCACATGAAAACGCTCGCCACATTACAGGTGTTCTAGTGAACAAAAGTATGCATGATTATATGAAATGATGCAAAAATATGTAAATTGTATACGTACCTTATGAGATATGGTATTGTGACTCTGTGTATGAGGTGGTTAGGATATCCACTGGCTATGTTGATGTTTTCCAGCGACGATGACTATTGTAGTTTCCTTAGCGTCTCGGCTTGACTCAGCTACTAGATTTGTCTGCGGGACTGGAATGCACCAGTTGGATCAAAACTGGGTTGAAAACAGTTACCATGGAACTCTATTTTTCGCAATTTGCGATCACCAATCAGAACCGTAGTGATTTACGTAAACCGGGATCAAGCGTTGTGAGGAAAACCAGACTACAACAGTTCGATCAATTGGACTGTAGTAATTATACGAAAACGTACTGGCGACAACTCGATCAACTGGACTATAGAATTCCTTTGGTGATTGAATGCGACCGTTTGCGGTGTTGCCATTTGAATTTGTTTTTTTAAATTTTAATTTTCTTCAAAAATTGAAATTCCACCTTCATGATGTTGTAAATTGACATACGATCTCAATGGGCCGAAAATCACTCAGTTGAAGAAGAAGTTATCGAAGAAACAAAATTGATCGGTGAGCGCCTTGCTCCAAACATGATGATGATGTGGTTGGTCCAAAAATATTCATCTCCAAGTGTAAAAGTTTTACCTTCATGTTGTAGGATATTGAAATACGATCGCAACGAGCTAAAAATCATCCAATTCGGACGTCATATGAAGGAGATATCAAAAAAACAAGATCGTTGACCAAGCCCAAAATGGGCGTAGTTGGCTCAGCCCACAAAGTGGGGCTGAGAAATCCGCTAGGCTTAAAGTATGGGGATGAAAAATCTAGGGCTATGGAATTAAGTTGTGTCGTGATGCGCTGAATCAGATCTACGATATTATGTTACATCGTGCTACACCGAATCAGATCTACGATATTATGTTGCATCGTGCTACACCGAATCAGGTCTACGATATTAAGCTGCGACGCGTTACACCGAAACAGAATGGACTGGACGCCGGGTCTGGCCGCCGGCATTTACCGCCGGGTCAGGCCCCCGGCAATGGCCGGGTCTGGCCGCCGGCGACCTGCTGTTGTTGTCGTTGCCTGAGAAGATGAAGATGCCGGCAACTGCTGCTGCCGACGATGACATCATGCTGACGTCATAACTGAAGATGCTAACGGCGTCAATTAACAGTAACGGAATATTCTTGGTATATTCTAATTCCGTTAACGGTAACAGAATATTCCTGGTATATGCTGACGACGTTTGCAACCGTAACGGAATATACTTTTATCAATTCTATTGACGTCAGCGCCAGTCAGCTGTTGACCGTGCTTCTGTGGATAACGTGTCAGTCTCAGGTTATTCAGCGATGCTGACATGGCACCCATGCTGATGTGTCTTGTGCTGACGTGGTGGTCTCTGGTTCGTCGTGTTGCTGACGTTGCAGTGCTGACAGGGGTGACTTGCTTACGTGGCACTGCTGACTGGATCGGGTCGATGACGTGGCAGGTGATGGCGTGGCATACTGCTGACGTGGTGGTCGATGACTGGACCAGGGGCTGACGTGGCGAATACTGACTGGACGGAGTTGCTGACGTGTTGTTCTACCACGTCAACACTTGATGATGTGGTACCTGCTTATGTGGCGCCCTGTTGAAGTTTGATGTAGCATAAAGCATCGGTGTTTGATGTACCACAGAGTATCGAAAGTTGATATACGCAACGCATCGAAATTTCTCCAGAGTGTTGAATTTTGATGTACCGCAGATCATCGAAGTTTGATGTACCATAGAGAATCAACGGTTGATATACGCGACGCATCGGAGTTTGATGTAACTTGAAGCATCGAAATTTTTCCAGAGTGATGGATTTGAGAACTTCCGCCGGCATGGCGCCGGACTTGGCCGCCGGTTTTTTTTCTTTTCTTTTTCGCAACACTCTTTTTGGGCTGTGATCTTTGCTTCTGCAACGGCTTGTGGAAGTGTTATCTTTGTTGTCTTCCCCTTTGCAACAGTTTTGAGTACTGTTGTCCTTTCTCCTTGAACTTTCAACAACATTATTCCTGGACTGTCACCTTTTCTCATGAACTTTTTTGTAACAGCTTTTTGTAACGGTTATTTGAGATGCGTTTGTGGACCTTTTCAGGAAGCCTTTCTTGATGCTTCGCTGGAGTTTTTTTTTTTTTTTTGCCTCATGTGTTTGTCGTATGTGTAGCTGGTGCAGGTAGCTACGGACTTGGTGGTGGCGAAGTCGAATATGTTGTTGCTATGCTATCGGGGAACAGATTTTTTAGAACTTTGGACTGCAACATGCTGCAGATCGAACATCTTTCCAACAGTTTTAGCGAGCAGTTTCATGTGAATTAATTCAGGAGGCAGCTTTGGTGGCTTCCGACAGCGAAGCTGGACTGCAGCAGTTGCGATCAACTGGACTGTAGTAACTATGATTAATCAATCGCAAAGAATCGCGATCACTGGACTACGCAGTGACTAAAATCAAAACTGGACCCATCCATGTTGCGGATCGAACATCCCGCAATAATTTTGATGATGTTTTTACGACATCTTTTACCGTGGACCGAACGTCCTGAGAGCGGTTTCATCAGTCTTTGTAGTGATGCAGTTTTAGTAGTTTCCGACGGTAATAGTATTAGCAGATCTCGAACAACGAACCGATCGCAACAGATTGCGACCAATCGAATCGGATAAAGAATCGCGATTATCTGGATTGCCGCAATTGTGATCAAAACTGGACTGCAGCAGCTGCAATCAGCTGGACTGCAGTGATTTTTCAAGACGTTCAAACTGCCTTTTCACGGACATAATTTTGAAGCATTTTGTACAACTTTTCTCAATGGGAAAACACGATTCCTTTTCTCGTAATCCCATTAGTCGGCGCCAATGTTTGCACCCATAAATATTACCAGGCACTAAACACAATTATTTTGGTGTTTTTGATAAAAACATGGCTAATAACATGAAATAATCAGAAATGACAGATACATGGATAACGTGGCTCGGCATGGTTTGCCTACGTCCACGGACGAATCCCCTTGGGGAGAAATATTTTATTGATATTCGTATTACCGTGTATCATTTTCTCTATTTTCTACCTCTCCCTCTATTTATACAGTCTTAAATATAAATGGTATTTAGTCCCCCTTGCATTAATTCTGCATGAAACTGCTCATCCATGCCTCCTGAATTAATTCACATGAAACTGCTCATTCATGCCTCCTGAATTAATTTGTATGAAACTGCTCTTTCATGACTCCATAATTAATTCACATGAAACTGCTCATTCATGCCTCCTGAATTAATTCTGCATGCTGGCAGACTGGATTGGCAGTATGGATAGAGGTCTGGTTTGCGCGAGAGTATTTAGTCGGTGACATCATGAGTGGAAACGGGCATCATGGCATGGCACCATTGGCAACATGAGTGGACATTGCATGGCAGCACCATCAGCAACACGGCCTTGACATTGACTGATGGTTGACTTTGACCGTTGACCGGTTGTTCACTTTGACCATTGACCGGGCGTTGATTTTATGTATCTTGGGCGGCCGGTGAGCTGCTGCCGGTTGACTGTTTAGCGGGCTTGGATGAGGGCCAATAGATGACTCAAGTACCAATTTGGCCCATTATGTGGCATTTTTACTTATGGTACAAACAAGTACCTATTAGCGGGCTTAATTAGTGCCTCGGGCCTAGACAGTTCCGAGTTGTGCTCTTCTATCGCCTTGGTATCCCTTTGTTTGTTGAGAATGGTTTATGCTAAAGTTGTAACAAATCTATGGACATCTTCGGAGATCATGCACTTTATTATGCTAAAGATGTTGGAAGTAAGTTCCGACATGATGTTGTTCGTGATGTTATGGCCGATATTTGTTACAAAGTTGGTGTGCCTGCGTGTAAGGAAGTCCTTCTTGGTATGGTGTCAGATGATGGTAAAGATTTGAGGCCTGCTGATATTGTTGTGCTTAACTGGGAAAATGGTCAAGATGTTTGCATGGATGTAACTGGTGTCTCGCCCTTCACTGGTGATGGTATTCATTCCTTTGTTCTAGGAAAGGCTATTTGTAATGCGGTTTCAAGAAAACACACTAAATACTTAGACAAGTGTACTTCTTTGGGATATGGTTTGGGTGTCTTGGCTTTCTCCACTCTAGGAGAGCTTGGTGAAGACACTTTGTGCTTTTTCAAGCGTTTGAAAACTTTCTTAGTTAGTAATGACGCGAGTAGTGGTTTTGGTAGTTTTATTTTTCATAGACTAGGCGTTGCTATTCAGAGAGGAGTTGGAGCCCAGCTTGTTGCTAGGCTACCGACCACAAGCTCTGTGTGATTTGTTTCTACAATTATTGCTTATTTATATTTATTCGTTGTTACTAAAAAAAAAATTATTATTATTTTATTATAATAATAACAAATCTTAGGATTCGTACAAATCTTTAATTGTTAACCTAGCACGACAACCTGTCATTGTATTTATTTAAACGATATTCAAAATAAAAAATAATGTAGGCTGGTAGGCTAGCATGACAATCTATTCAACTAATGTAGTATGTTGTTAGAGCTCAGCTTGTTGCCTAGGCTTCCAACTAGTTCTTGTAGAAGTACACTTTATCCAATATCCAAAATAAAAATATATTTTATTATTAATAATTTTAATTAAAAAATGATTTTTAAACCATGTCTATTTTCGTCATTATTCATATCGTAAGCATTTCAACATGACAATTTATTAAACATAATTTATAGTTATTAGTTCCGCAACACTTTACATGTTATAGTTTAACAGACGTCTAACTACTTTATTTTTACACTAGCATATTAATGCGCAACATATCACAGTTGAAAAGTGTTTTTATAAAACTTACAACAATATCAAGCTCGCCTTAAACCTCATATGCCACTCCATAACTTAGGTATGGGGAGTCATCGTGGAATAGCAATATACCATATTACCCTTATATTATTAAAATTACATGCATATCCTTTCTTGAAACAAATTAAATTTGAGATATTTTTAGTTTAGTGTGATAACATCACATCATCATATTTGATTTTTTATTTAGAGAGGTAAATTAGTAAAGTTCATATAGATCAAGATCGGAAAGTTATTCTTTTTATTTTATTTATATGATTGAGAAGTTATTAATGTTGGGTCTTTTATCAAGAAAATAAATAGATTTTAGAAATTAATGGCTAGATCTAGAGATGAGATGGTGATGATTATGATTCTTAATAGATCATCCAAAACATCAACAACATGAAGAAAATCCCAATTTAAAAATAATCACCATTTTTCTTTAATAGATAGATTTAGTGATAAGATAGTGATGATAATAATTTTAATAGATCAGGCCAAAACATCAAAACATGAAAAGAATAAGGATAAACCAGAGAATCGATTAATTGAAATTGAGTGGGTTCATAACTTCTACTTTTACATGAGTAGCTTTTAATAGTTGTCCTAAAATTAGGGGTGAGCAAAAAGTCCGGAATCGCGGATTTCACCCGTATCCGTCCGCAAAATTGCGGGTAAAATCCAATCCGCGAGATCTATGGGCCGGACACGGGTGGGATTCTCAAATCCACACTTTTAGTTGTTTGTTTACGGTTGGACTTTGAAATCCGCGGATTCAATCGCACCGTAGGGCAGTAAGGAAAATTAGTTCCAACTGAGATTGGTATAAGTTTTTAATGTTGCTACGAGCTTTGGTTGTTGTCTCGACTGCAATAAGAGATTTCCAACAAGAGTTTTTAATTAGTTCAGTTATTATATTTCTGTGATAATAATCCATCTTAATTATTCCAAAGCTTGCTGCGATCTATCGGATGGAAAATAAGAAATGGGTGCACAATATTCGTAAAATATAGCGCTCCCATATTGTGCGTATATGAAGGTAGACTAGAGAAACTATGGAAGTAGTGTACTATTCTATTCAATTGATGTTTCATACATACAATCAGAGATTGTCTTTTATAAAGACAGACTAGTGTGACAGCTAGTGACATCTCATAGAGTAACAGACATTTACAGTTACAATTATCTTTAACAGACAACACCTGAAAGAAACTAACTGATGCTAGTAGTGTTATTAGAAACTATGGAAGTAGTGTACTATTCTATTCAATTGATGTTTCAAACATACAATCATAGATTGTCTTTTATACAGACAGACTAGTGTGACAGCTAGTGACAGCTCATAGAGTAACAGACATTTACAGTTACAGTTATCTTTAACAGACAACACCTGACAGAAACTAACTGATGCTAGTAGTGTTATTATCCCCTCGCAAGTTGAGCTGGGCAGATGTATGAACACTCAAATTGTCTCTCAAAAACTCAAATCTTGCAGAAGACAGTCCCTTAGTGAAAATGTCAGCAACCTGAGAAGTTGTAGATATGTAGTAAAGCTTCAGAGTCTTGGAGTGAACGAGCTCTCTGATGAAATGAAAATCAACAGCAACATGCTTCATTCTGCTGTGATTGACTGGATTGGAGGCTAATGAAATAGAACCAATGTTGTCAGCACCAATAGTTGGAGTGATTGGTAGAAAAATGTGTAAATCCTTGAGAAGTTGACACTCCAAACAACCTCTACCATTGATCGAGCTAACGACCTGTACTCTGCCTCGTGGAAGATATGGAGACTGTGGCTTGCTTCTTAGAGCTCCATGTAATTGGATTGGTGCCAAAGAATATGCAGAATCCACTGGTACTGCGCCTGTCATCTGGGTTTCTAGCCCAGTATGCATCTGAATAAGCATGAAGAGCCACAAGCCCTTTCTTGAGAACAATCCCATGGTCAATAGTGAATTTTAAGTATCTCAGTATCCTTTTGGCAGCTATGAAGTGAATGTCAGTAGGAGATTGCATATGTTGACACACTTGATTGACAGAATATGCAATTTCAGGTCTTGTCCAAGTAATGTACTGAAGAGCACCTACAAATGATCTATACTCAGTCGGATCTGACAGAGGATTGCCATCATGTTTACTCATTTTGACATCAGCAACAACTGGAGTAGAACAAGGTTTGGCTCCTAGCATATTAGTTTTCTGAAGTAGGTCAAGAATGTATTTAGTTTGAGAAAGAAAAATACCAGAATCATTTCTCTTCACTTCCAGCCCAAGAAAGTAATGAACTTCTCCCATATCCTTGATAGGAAAATGTTGTTGAATGTCTGGAATGACACTATGACAGAAAGAATGAGATGATCCTGTCAAGAGAATGTCATCCACATAAACCAGTAAAATGGTTATATGAGTACCAACTCTGTGAACAAACAATGAGGTATCTTCAGATGACATTTGAAAACCAAGAGACAGAACAACTTTAACAAGCTTCTCATACCAATCTCTTGGAGCTTGCTTCAACCCATAAATTGACTTGTTGAGTTTGCAAACATAGTCTGGATGATCAGGATCCACAAAACCTGGTGGTTGAACCATATAAACCTCTTCTTTTAAATCTCCATGGAGAAAATCATTGCTTACATCAAGCTGCTTTACTTTCCAATCAAACTGAACAGCCAGAGATAGAACTAATCTTATGGTTGTTGGTTTTGCCACTGGACTGAATATCTCTGAATAATCTATTCCCTCTTGTTGATGATAGCCTTTGGCTACTAACCTTGCTTTGAACTTATCTAGAGAACCATCTGCATTCTGTTTTACCTTAAAAACCCATTTGCAACCAACTGGATTTTGAGAAGGGTGTGGTGGTACCTTGGTCCAAGTGCCAGCTAGAACATGAGCATTGTATTAATCATGGAGAGCTAATCTCCATTTGGGATTTTTGTTTGCTTGAGTAAAACAAGTAGGAGTGCTAGAAGAATTCACATGTGCAATATAAACCTATGGAAGAACATATTTTGTGGAAAGCTGAGCTTTGGGTTTGTAAACATTATTTTTAGCTCTAATGAGCATATTGTGAGTGTTAGATGAAGTGGGTAATGCAAGAATAGGAGATGAAGAATGATGATCAGAAGTGAAAGAAATATCAGTAGAGGGGGAAATATAATCCTTATTTGAAGAATGCACACTAGAAGTGTTGGCAGTAGAGGGATGAACTGGAAAAACAAAATCTGTAGTGGAAATAGATGTACAAGATGGTAAAGAGGAGTTATGGTCAACAACTGTAGATTGTAAAAGGATAGGATCAATAGTAGCAGGAGCAGAATTTGAAACAGACAACTTATATTGAAGAGAAGGAAATACAGATTCATTAAAAGATACATGTCTTGATATAAAAACCCTTCCAATGATCGGATCAAGACATCGGTACCCTTTGTGAGAAGTAGAATAACCAATGAAAATACACATTTTGCTTCTAGGTTCAAGTTTAGTTGAAGTGTAGGGTCTTAGCCATGGAAAACAGGCACATCCAAATACTCTAAGAAAGTGATAATCTGGTTTGCAGTGAAAAAGCTTTTCAAAAGGAGAAACAAAAGAAAGAGAAGCAGCAGGTAATTTGTTGATCAAAAAATTTGCAGTTTGAAAAGCTTTTACCCAGAATTCATGAGACAGATTGGATTGAATTAAAAGAGTCCTACCAAGTTCAACTAAATGTCTATGTTTAGACTCAGCTACCCCATTCTGCTCAGGGGTATGAGGACAAGTGAATTGATGAGATATGCCAGAAGTTGATAATAAGGTGTTAAATTCATTATGTATGAACTCTCCTCCTCCATCAGTCCTAATACATTTTATAGACAAGTTAAAGAAATTTTCAATCATAAGCTTGAAAGTATTCAAAATGAGTTTGAAATCAGACTTTATATTCATGGGATAGACCCAACAATATTTTGTACAATCATCAATGATGTTACAATAATAGTTGTATCCACTAATAGATTGAACTGGACTAGGACCCCAGAGGTCCATATGAAGTAAATGTAAAGGAGTACTAGAGTGAGATGCTGAGATAAAAAATGATTGTTTATGTGATCTACCTACATTACATTCATTACAAAAAAGATTTTTGGTAGATAGAGAATAACCAGCAAAATGACATATTCTTTGTAAAGATTGAAAAGAAGGATAGCCTAGTCTTTGATGAAGCTGAGTAGAGTTGATGATAGTGCAGGAAAAAGCATGAGGAGCTGGAGAAGATGAAAACTGAATGGGATATAGTCCATGCCTAGCTGGCCCTTGGAAAATTATCTTCCCTGAGTTGAGCTCCTTCACAGTGAAATCATCAGAGGTAAATGTGATACTACAGTTGTTATCATTTGTAAACTTGTGCACAAATACTAAATTTTGGACAGAATTAGGCACATGTAATATATTTTGCAAACATATTTTATTTCCATGTAAAAAGCCAGAGGAATGAGCAATTCCATTAATTTTCATACCTTGACCATTAGTTGTGCTAATCTGATCTCCACCAGAATAAGAGCCAATGTTGTTCATACCAGAAGTAGTAGATGCTATATGGTGAGTAGCACCAGAGTCTACAAACCATGGATTCTCACCACCAATGTTAGTTGCAGCCAGCATAGCATGAAGATTCTGTGGAGGTTGTCTGCCTTGATAGGAGAAATTGAGCCTTTGATTACAGTCATAAGCTGTGTGACCATATTTATTACATATCTGGCATAGAGGTCTCTCAAGATTGAAAGATTGAGGTCTAGGTACTGATGTGAATGGAGTAGGTGGAGGTAAAGGTGCAGGTGGAGTGAACTGAGATTTAGGTGAAGTGTTTGAATTTGTTGAGGTACTAGCTTTGTAATTGGGATTGAAAGGTTTCTTGCCTTTGTAATTAGCACTATGACCAGTAATAGGGTTAAAGTGTGCTGGAAGAGGCTTATGAGTATTGGTGTTATTATGAACATAAAAGGCTGTAGTAGGTGCTAAATTGTTTTGATTGCTAGATATAACTACCTCTTCACTTATTAACAAATTGTGTAACTCAATGCTTGATACTGGAGGATTACGGATTCTTATAGATCTGCAGAAAGAAGAGTATGTAGTATTCAAACCTCCTAAGATGATAACAACAAGTTCTTCATCTGAGACTTTAGATCCAGCAACAACTAATTCGTTTGAGAGTTTCTTGACATCATTTAAGAATGCTGAAACAAATTTTGAACCTTGTTTGATACCTTTAAGTTGAGTCCGTAATTAGATTGTATGAGTTGTTGAAGTTCTTGCAAATCTAGACTCAATATTCTTCCATAGTTCAAAAGATGAAGCAACACCAGCAAAATAGGGTATAACAGCTTCATAAATTGTTGATTGGATCCATAGAATTATGGTCTGATCCTTGTCACACCAAGTAGCATATTGCGGATTCTCAACTTGATTTGCACCTCGACCAGTAAATTGAGAAGGACATACATTTGTACCTTCAAGAAAAGCAAGAATCTGAAACTTACGGATTACCGACATTAACAAAGCTTTCCAGGTGATGAAATTATCATCTCTGAGCTTCAATTGAATCAAAGATGCAAGTTGATGTACTGGAATAGATGTAATATCAGAATTATTCGACATTGTTGACAAATCTGAATCTGTAAAGGTTTGAATCATGAAAAAAATGATATGTAGAGGAAGAAGCTAATGAATAACTGAAAGAAAGATAAGAATTGGAATAAAAAAATCAGATCTGGTGAAGAAAATTTAATTGATGTAGCGGAAACGAGAAGGATCAAGAAAGAAAACCTAATGTTTTCTCTCTGATACCATAGAGAAACTATGGAAGTAGTGTACTATTCTATTCAATTGATACAATCAGAGATTGTCTTTTATACAGACAGACTAGTGTGACAGCTAGTGACAGCTCATAGAGTAACGGACAATTACGATTCATGATTATCTTTAACAGACAACTTTTGTAAAACTAAGCGATGCTAGTAGTCTTATTATAGACGACAATGCATAAATCTAATTGTTCATTAGTTGGTCAAGAAAATGACCTTTAATACTGAACTGAATTATATATTTCAAGCTCAAGAACTCCTTCCTGGTGATTGAATCGCCAATCCTGTTGGCTTTGTGATTATTAAGTGTTCAGTGGTTGCAGGCCAAATTGAATATCTCCCCAATAAGAAACTGGATCACTCTGATGGGAGTAAGTATGATTCACCTAAACTATGAAAATGATTTGACTTTAACCCCCAGTATGCCTGGGTTCACATTTGTTTTTTTCCCCCTCCTTTGTGACACCTTCCGGGCTTTCGCAGGATTGCTTTGCTTATATTTTAGATTTAGGATCTTTTGGTTTTTATCGCTTAATATTTTTAACCAAATCCGCAGTTAATCCGCATCCGGCCCGTATCATCCGTTGATCCACAGATAATTGAGTCGGACACAGTTGGATTTTCCAAAGTAGGAATTACCAATAGGTACTAATGTAATGGGCCTAGTTAATGGTTGGTCCACCCATTAAGAAGTTATAACAGGAGGTCCACAGTTGTAAAGAAAAAAAGAATTTGGACCCAAATTTTTAATACCAGGTCCTATACACGTGCGAGTCTATTGTCGTACATTTTTAAAATACCCAAATTAGCCCTTTGTGTGATATAAGCATCGAACGTGTCATTTTCTCTAGATTTGTTATTTTCTTCTCTTTCCTCTCACTGCTCTTTGCTTTGGGATTTTAATGAAATCAATTCATTTTCTTCATTCTCTATCATTTTTTGTATCAGGACAAAGTTTGGTGATGAAGATTTTTAGAAGTTCTTGATCGATTCAAGAACCCAAGATCGATTCTTTATATGGAACTTTTGGTAAGTTGATTTTCCTTATTAATCTTCTTCTTGTAATGTTTATTCGAAGGTTTCAAGATTTAATCATTAATTTGTGGATGTTTGATTATGTTTTTCGATTTCCATGCTTGATTAATCAAGTGTTTCCTTCATTTTCATGAAAATAATCCAGATCTAGATGAATAATTACGTTTTTTTATTGATTTCGTTACTAGATCTGATTATACTAGTTTTCTTTTGCTGGTTTTAGGTTTGTTTTCAATTGTTTTTCTGTATGAACCATCAGTACGTATATGCTGTACTGACAAAAAACTTAGTTAATTGTTTATATCTGATTATACTAGTTTTCTTTTGCTGGTTTTAGGTTTGTTTTCAATTGTTTTTCTGTATGAACCATCAGTACGTATATGCTGTACTGACAAAAAACTTAGTTAATTGTTTAGTTTTTGTTTAAATAATTTTAATTTCATTTTGTTGGTCTTTGATTTGTTTTTAGTTTGATTTTGTACATTAATCATCAGTACGTATATGATGTACTGGTGCTTTTTGATGAAAATATTTCAGATCTGGTTATAAAATCACGTTTTATGTTCATTTTGTTAGTAGATCTGATATTTTAGTTTCATTTTTTGGATTTTGGTTTGGTTTTAGTTTGCTTTTGTGTATTAACCATCGTACGTATATGACGTCATTGTTTTTTCGTGTTTACTATGCATCTATAGGTTTGGTTTCAGTTTGCATGTGTATTAACCATCATTACGTATATGACGTACTGTTTTTATGAATCTTGATCGTAATTATTCAATTTGTTGGGTTAGATTATGATGTTTTTAACATATTTGAACTTTCGATTTGATTATCTTGTTGTTTTCACTTCTTTATTTTATCAAAACCGTGCTTGTTTGTTGTATCATAGGTATTATCCAACAAGTACATATGTTGCATCTTCGATACTAATTGCTTTTGATTTTGTTTTGTTCTTAGTTTTATCACTTGTTGTTGTTTGATTCATAAGTACATATCTTCGATACTAAAATATTGATTATTTGGTTAGATTATCATGTTTTTAATGATTTTAGCTTTCGATTTGATGATCTTTGTTTTCGATTTGTTTGCACTTTCAGATCGTATTATCCAAAGAAGACATATATGACATACTCAAAGCGCTCTTAGATTCTGTTTCTTTCATAGTTTTCTCACTTGTTTTAGTTTGATCCATTAGTACATATGTGAAATACCGTATTATGTGCTTCGATTCTCATTGTTTCTCATAGATCCTTAATTATTCTTGTCATGCAGGTTGATTTGTAGTTCATGAATCAAAGTACATATATGGCATACTCATAGAAAGCGCTCTTAGATTTCGTTTTTCATAGTCTTCTCACTTGTTATAGTCTCGATCCATCGAGACGTATGTGAAATACTTGTGTTTTAATACTTGTTACATGTTTGTCACATTTGCAGGTTCAAAACATGTTTGATACATACTTAATATGTAAGCAGTGCGGAAGATATATACTCAGATTTGTAAGTAGTGTAGCAGATATGTACTTAGATTTGTAAGCAGTGTGGCAGATATGTACTCGAATTTGTTAACAGTGTAGCAGATATGTACTCAAAATTGTGGTCCTTTATATGTTTTAATTAAATTTGGAGAAACCGTAATAAAGTGGTGGAGTTCACACGTGAGTGATGCTGGGGTAATGTGGTCATTTTGCTTGTTTCAAATAATTATGGACCTAGTGATAAGTCTAAAATCCGGTTGGACCCTAGTATAACTAACTTAATGGGCTTTGGACCAATCAACAAATTTTCCTTTTCCAAATCCGGAACATTGACGGATTGGACGAGGGTGATCCCTAATCCGCATCCGTCCGTCCATTGACCACCCTTACCTAAAATAGAAGCGCTTTTGCATAAAATCTCTTTGAAAATAGTTTATGAAACACTTCTTTTCTAAATATTCTAAAAAGTTTGTAGAATGTATACAACGACTAATTTAGTCTTTGGTTTGGAGAGAGAGTGTGTGTAACAGTGTTTTGGGGTCGTTGACTATAGTCAAAATTTATTTAGTTTGGATCTGGAGTTTCTTCCAATTTTCTTTTCGATCGGAGACGGATTTTCTGAGTGATCCTGGTGGCGTGTTATCCCTGATAGGTTGTTGAAGAGTAGGTTTCATCATTTCAAGCAGGTAAGTGATCTAAAATTTGATTCATCTAATTTTATTTCACCTTTTGGGGTTGTTAGGGTTGTTGGTTCAGTGCTCTTCAGGTTGCTGTGGTTCTTCATTGAAATATCATTTGGGTTTCTTGTTAGGCTTCCTTTTTTGTTTCCTTTCTGGTTAGTCTCTGCTCTGGTTTCCTTATTTGGATCTCTCTGCTCCTTCCTTATCTTGTTCCTCTATTCTGTTCTGTCTAGTCCCTCTCTTTGGTTCTGTCTAGTTCTCTTTTAACTAGTTTTCCTCTTCTCTCCGGTGTTGTCCTCCTTGTGTTGCGTCTTCCTTCCTGTTTTTTCTTTTGTTCCCATGTCGAACCTTACTTTTTTAGATTTGAGATATTTGACCATACTTCACTTGATCTTAATAATCTCTCAATGGGTGTCTGTAAATCTAGTAGGTAACCTAATCATCAGAAGTACCAAATTCTTTAAGTTTAAATATGGAATTAGAGAAAACATAATTTTGAAAGGAAATCTTATGCTTATGGCTACTTCCTCAGTCACCACAAACAAAACAATAGAAATTTCTACGGATATTGTACACAACCTAGCAGTTAATATGAAGAACAATCTTAATCTTGAAAGTGCTATTGAACCGGTTGTTTATCTAGACAAACATATGGTGTTGGAAAAAGAAAAGGTGGATTACAACTTATGTATGCTAGGAAGGATTTGTTGCCCTGTAACAATATCTACTAGCAGAGTCAGGAATTTGGTTAGAGATCTGTGGCCAATGTTTAAAGAAGTCATAGTCAAGAAATTTGGAGCAAGACTGAATGTTCACTTATACAGATTTGGATCTGAGATTGATATTCTGAGAATTAAGGATGATGGTCCTTGGTGTTTAGATGGATATTTGGTGGTGCTGATTGAAATACCAAATCAAGGATTTGTGTTTGGTGCGGCAATAAACATGGATTATGAATTATTCATAGTGTTCTTAAGTAGAATCCCACTGCAGTTTCTTACTTCTGGGGCTTATAGAGCGATGGCAGCAGCTATTGGTGAATTGTGTGGTTTTGCAGAACCAATGGGGCTATCTACAGAGCACAAAACTGTTAAGATGTTGATTAAGATCAATGTAACTGGGGCTTTACCAAGAAGGGTATTAGTAAGGGCTCAAGAGGAGGAAGCATGGATTTCGGTTAATTATAATGTCATGCCATGGAGGATCTGTGATTTTTGTAGGGTTCTGGATCATTGTGTGGTACCGTGTGTTCAAGAAGATGG
Source organism: Papaver armeniacum (assembly GCA_023531295.1). NCBI lineage: Eukaryota > Viridiplantae > Streptophyta > Magnoliopsida > Ranunculales > Papaveraceae > Papaver > Papaver armeniacum. The sequence continues at coordinate 27,062 of JAJJWW010010669.1, forward strand.
GATGACTATTGAAGCACCAGTTAATGTGGAGGATAGTGTTGAAATTGTGGAAGAAGAACATGGCCTTACTGGTAACAGTGGTCATGTAGATATGAGTAAGAATGTAATTGGAAAGGAACAAATCATTAATTCTTCAATTAATTTGGCTAGAGATTCCATTGATGAATTTCAAGGTGATCAGGGAGGGTCAGGTGAATGTTCTAAGGAAGATGTACCTATTCTGTCAGGTATGGAGGTCGGAACAATCTCTGATTTAGATCTGGTGGTGGCTCAAATGGTGGCTGTTAATGATAGAGCTAATGAGGACTTGGTGGAGTCTAGGAATCGTATCAAAGGAAAGGCCATAATGGTGGTGGAGAAATTGAAAGATAAGGAAGTGTCTCAAATGGGGTTATTCTCGGGGGGGAATTTAGTAATGACAGATAATATTCAGGTTGATTTGGAGGAAGCAGTTAGAAGAATGGTTGAAGCAGAGGAGCATCAAAAAAAGGCTAACAAACTTCTTGGATTCTCTATCAATACTAAGGAACCAGAAAGAAAGAAGAGGAAGTACAAGAGAAAAGTGCCAGATATTGTAGAAGATAATGCTAAAAAGAATAAAGGAGGTCAAGGTGCTGTTTTTACTGGTGTTCAAGAGGGAGGATTGGTGTTAGAGGGTGAGTCTATTATAGTTGCTAGTGATATTATCTATGTTTGGTTTTCAAAAAATAGATCATCTAATAGTCCTAAAACTCCTTTTAAATATGTTTTCCCAGTTCCCTCTGTGCACTCTCATGGAGAGGACAACATTATCCTCGCTAATCCTCAAATGATTAGAACCGGCTTAGATTCTAATGAGGACCCTTTTGATATGTTCAATGATTACATCATGGACATACCAAATAGCATTACTCCAGCTGCTCCTGAAAGCCTAAGAACTGAGATGGTGGAAACTGCTCCAAGCAACAACCAGGTACACAATACTCCATTACCATTTACAAGTCTTATATTTTGAATGAGAAGCAGGTCATGTTGGTAGATATACAAATTCTGAATTTGCATAATTTTGTTTGGTATAAAGAATGCATACAATTTGGAAGTATACAAATTTTAGCTTGGAATTGTCAGGGATGTGGTAAGAAGTATCCAAGAGAACACTTAAAATACTTGGCACAATCGATACAGCCTGACATAATCTTTCTTAGTGAAACAAAGAATGCTAGAGAAAATGTAAGAAGACTATTTAGGTCGGTAAATTACAATAAGTTTAAAATAATTGATCCGATAGGAAAATCAGGGGGTGTAGCTATGGCTTGGTTGGACACAGTCAGTTTAAAGATTACAGAATACAATGATTTCTTCATAAATGCTTGCATAACTGATCAAATAACTGGTAAAGATTGGATTCTGAGTTGCTTATATGGTCATCCTAATAACAAGAACTTAACTTGGGATATCTTGTCTTATCTGTCAGCTAAGACTTTTCTTCCATGGCTAGTAATAGGGGATTTGAATTTTACGTTACATCAGAATGAAACGGGAGGGGTAGGCAGAATCAACAGATCTGAAATTAATAATTCGATTAGAGCAGTGAATGAGGCGGGTTTAATAGATTTAGGGTTTGTAGGCTATCAATTCACCTGGTCAAATAACAGAACGGATGGTCAACTGATTGAAAAACGTCTAGATAGAGGATTAGCTAATAAAGATTGGATCACCCTTTTTCCTGAAGCTAAACTTTCTCACTTGAGTCAAATAGCTTCGGACCATGGTCCTATTATTCTTAGTACTAAACAGAATATGAAAGATGGTGCGAAACCTTTTAAATGCTTTGGTACTTGGCTAGATGATAGATCTTGTATTGATGTTGTGAATGATTCTTGGTTAACTAATCATGTTGGGTCTCCTGGGTTTCAAGTTGTTAAAAAATTGTTTGTCTGTAAAAGAAATTTAATTTTATGGAATAAAAACAATTTTGGGAATGTGTTTTTTAAGTTGGAACAGGCCATTAAAAATTTACAAAATTTCAATAAAAATGGAAATGCTAAAAACAGATCGGATAATTTGAAAAAGCTAAATCAAGAAGTTGAGAAATGGTATAACATCAATGAATCTTTTCTGAAAATAAAGAGTGGGGATAAACTGTTAAATTTAGGGGATAAAAATACGGGTTACTTTCATGGTCTGATGAGAACTAGAGTTATGAGGAATAGAATTTTAGTTCTGAAAAATGATGAGGGGGTTTGGATGGAAAGTAGAAACCAAATAAAGGAAGTGTTGTTCAAACACTTTTCAAAAATGGCAACTACTACTAAACCTGATATTAACAATGAACTGTTAATTAATATTCCGTGTTTGATTACTGAGGAGGATAACATTTTCCTAATGAGTATTCCTCAGTATGAGGAAATCAAAGACATAGTCTTTAAAATGGCACCTAATTCTTCGCCGGGGCCAGATGGATTTCCGGCAGTCTTTTTTCAGAAAAATTGGGATTTAGTCTATGTGGATATTGTAGCTATGGTTCAAATGTTTTTTAAAACTGGGTTCCTTCTTAAAGAAATCAACAACACATTTGTTTCTCTGATTCCGAAAACTAAAAACCCTGAAGAAGCAAGCCAATTCGGGCCTATTAGTTTATGTAACACGACTTATAAAATTGTTCGAAACCGGTGCCAAGGCGAGTTAAAACCCTTTCTAGATAAACTGATATCTCCCTTTCAATCTCGCTTATGTACCTAATAGGCGGATATCGACAACATTATGGTAGCACATGAACTTATTCACACTATGAAAAAAAAAAAAAGAGGTAACACAGGTTATTTAGGCATTAAAATCGATATGTCTAAGGCTTTCGATAGGGTTGAATGGCCCTTTCTTTTGGCTATTCTTAGGAAAATGGGATTTGGTAGTGCTTGGTGTAACCTTATACACCAGTGCATAAGTACTACTACTTCTTCGGTTTTGTTAAATGGTTCTCCTGGTTTAATTTTTTACCCTACGAGAGGTTTAAGGCAAGGAGATCCTTTATCTCCTTACCTTTTTATTCTTTGTATGGAAAGTCTATCTCGCTTTCTTTTGTCGGCTCAAGACAAAGGGCTTATCCATGGTATCAAAGTCACGAAAAATAGTCCTCCCATCAATCATCTGTTGTTTGCGGATGATTGTTTGATTTTTGCGAATGCGAACTTGGTGGAAAGTAAAAACATTATGAAGATCTTAGCTACTTTTAGTGAAGGTTCTGGTCAACTTATCAATTTACAAAAGTCAGGTGTTTTCTTTAGTAGTAAATTTCCGAACAAATTTCAAAGGGTTATCATAAAAATCTTGAAAGTTAAAAAAATAAAACTAGATGACAAGTATTTGGGAGCTCCCCTGTTCACTAATACTTCTAAGATAGTCTGTTTTGAACCTCTCATTGGTAGAGTGGCAGGTAGGTTAAAAGGTTGGAAAAATAAGAACGTCTCGCCGGCTGGTAGAGAAGTTCTAATAAAATCCACTCTGGAAACTATCCCTAATTATCAAATGAATTGTTTTCGCATTCCTCAGCACACCCTAAACAAGATCATCGCTTTCTCCTCAAGCGTGATTTTTTTGGGGAAAAATTGATGGAAAGTCTAAGGGTCTGTACATTAAAGCTTGGTCTGGGGTTAACAAGAGTAAAAAGAAAGGGGGTTTAGGCTTTCGTAAACTTAAATTTATGAATGAGGCTTTGTTAACTAAGATAGGATGGAGACTGATTGCCTATCCCAAGTCTTTATGGGGTACCATCTTTAAAATGAAGTACTTTCCTAATGGGGATATTTTGGATAACAGTTATAAAGCAAAACAGGCTAATTCCTGGCTTTGGAAGGGGATTGCTAAAAACTTTAGCAATCTTCGAAAAGGGAGTTATTGGGAGGTTAACAATGGGTCTGATATTAGTGTTTGGAACCATTATTGGATTCCGGGGGAGGAAAATTTGGTTGTTCCTAACAATGATGAAATAAAACAAAATTTTAGTAAAGTAAAAGATCTTTTTAGTGAAAATGGGGATGATTGGGATATAAACAAACTCAAACTTTGTTTTAGAGATGATATGATTCAGAAAATTATTGTCATTAAAATTGATAAAAATGCGACTGATAGGTTGAGGTGGAGGTACACGCATCATAAGGATTTTACAGTGAGGTCTTTGTACAAAATCTTAGATGAACAGAATGAAACAAACTGTCCTGCTGGTCCTACTAGTTCTATAAAGTGGACTAGATTGTGGAATCTGAAAGTGTTACCCAGGATCAAAATTTTTATATGGAAATGCCTTCATGACATTCTTCCAGTGGGAGATAGAATAAACAGAATTCTAGCTAATATCGATAATACTTGCAATTTGTGTAACTCAGGAGTAGAAACTATTGATCATCTGTTTATGGAATGTGAATTTGTTAAAAATGTTTGGAATTGTCTGCCTTACGACATCAGTAACAGGAAAACTAAAAATCTAAACTTTCAGGCTTGGTTCAAAAGTTGGTTTCAAAACAAAAACAAAGTTAGTCATGATAGGGTTAATTGGGAAAATATTTGTGCTATTACTATATGGTTTATTTGGAAAGCTAGGTGCCAAAGTACTTTTGAGAAGACTAAACCTTGTTATAAGTTTACAGCGGAACAGATTGTGAGTAACATTAAGGCTCAGTCAGACATAAATAAAAAAGAAAATCGGAGAAGAGTTACAAATAATCAGGAGGCAGAGGACAGTGATACAGCTTATTTCACAATGGCTAAGACTAATCAGAGTATTGAATATTTACTTATTTTGTATGTTAATGACTTCACAGGCAAGTTCAAAGGTGCCAGGTGCGGTGTTGCTGAACAAGGAGTGATTGAAGATACAAGCAAGACCATGGTAACAGTGATGCAATGGTTGTCTGATATGAAATGCAAAAGAGTCATAGTTACCTGGCATGCTTTGGAGTCCTCTGGTGACTTCGGTTTTGGGAATTGCAACATGATAGGATCAGAAATTTACAAAGAAGCCAAAAAGCAGGAAATATATAACTATTTCAGCTATTTTAAAGTTGTGTTATGTAATAAGGGTGAAAACAATATTCTGCTGTATAATATGTATAGGTTATGGGTTCTTTTTGGAAGAGATTGGATATGGTCAGAAACAGATGAGAGAAACATGAAGAACTGGTTTGATGTTCTGAGCAGAAATGATCAAAATCAGCAGGCTGCTGCTAGTTCTGCTTATGGTTTCTCTAAGCAAGGGGGAGACTATACTCATAATGGGGTCGTTGAAATTGGGGATATGGAGTCTGAGAGGAGTACCAACATGATGAATCTTGAAAACAAGGTCACAGTCTACACAGGAAATGGGAGTAATGCTCAAGATTTGGTAATGTGGGAAACATTAACTCAACACAGAAATGTCACAAAGGTTGGCGCGAAAAGAGGATTTTTCGGGAATTCAATATTTGAAGAGGGAAGCACAAGCCGAGTGTCGGGTCATTTGAATTGTCTGAATACCAACAATGCTTACATTAGGTATGATTCTCAGGTTAATAGTCAGTTTGGGCATGTAACCAATTACAAGGATATCGTTATCAATAAAATGTAGTTCTCCTTTGCCAAAAAAAATAAAAAAAAATAAAAAGTTTGTAGATAAAAAGAAAATCACAAACGAATCTTTTAAGCGCAAACCACTTTTCAACGCAACTAAACCTTTATCCTGTTTTAGGATTCTTAACATACTGGGCTTTCCACAGTAAACAATGTTTAGGCTTCCACGATTAACCATATTTGGACTTCCTAGATAAGAACCGTTTTTTGGGGACTACTCAAAAATAGTGGGGGACTACTTTGTGATAGAAATGCCTATCCTATACTTATAAGGGGTGTCCTAAAGTGTGAAAATGACTAACCTACCCTTCACCTATATATATATGTATAATCACCTCCTCCCATCACCACCAACTATATATATATAACCACCTCCTCCCATCACCACCGCCGCTCACCACCACCGACCACCTCAAATCACCATCACCGCCATCTCTATATATAACTTAATTTAAATCATTAACAAAATCAAAATCAAAATTATAAAAAACTCATTTCTTTTCATTCGTTTTCCGTGGAGAAAATGAGAAGTAATCATCAAAATGAGTTGAAAATGGAAGTTACAGAGAGAAGTTCGGCTAGGAATTATGTGAAAAATTTTGTCGAACTAGCCGAACTTAACTTTAATGGAGGTTTTTGTTTTCAGAGAAAAATTCGGTTACGTCGAAAAAAAAAGGTCCAAGCCGAACTATGAGTTCGGGTACGTCACAAAAAGTTCGGTTACATCGAAAAAAGTTCGGTTACATTGCAATTTTTTTCTGCTAACCGAACTTTTGTCTGAAAAACTTGCATATTGAGTTCGGTTACGTCGCAATTTATTTTCCTAGACGAACTCCTAGTTCGGTTACGTCGCAATTTTCTTCTCCTAACCGAACTTTTCTCTGAAAGAAAAAACTCCATTAAAGCCGAGTTCGGCTACCTGTGTTTTCAGAAATATTAGCCGAACTACACTTGCAGATGAGTTCGACTACTGTTCTTGATTTCGTAGTAGATCTTTTAACCAAACCAAAATTAATTTGTAAATTGTTCATTTTTAGGAATGTTTTGGCCAATTCAAGACCGTTAACTAAATTTGAAATTTCCATGAGTACCCAAAACATCATACTCTTGTTGTGGCTCTTAAAGAAAAAGATCTTAACTTTTCTTCCAAAACCCTCATTTTCATTATCACCTTCATCTTCATCTACTCCCTCTCAATAATTCTTCTTTTGAAAAAATCAACTTATTAATTTAATCTCACTAATCGTTAATTAAATCACTAATTATTATACTAATTTAATTACCAATGGCAAGTTTGGTATTTAAAAAAACTTAGATAAGGGGTGACTCATTATTACTGCTAATATCCACCCAAAAAATGGAGAGTAGTCCCCCACCATTTTTGAGTAGTCCCAAAAAAAAAAAAACGGTTCCTAGATAAGTCATGTTGGCTTTTACAATAAGTGTATCGCGATTATAGAAAAATCCATATGTCCTCCACGCCTTTGAGAAGGGTACACACGGAGATTGGTATTGGTATTCAAATAAAGAAAAGCCTTGCTCGAGCACGTAACATTCGGTGTTATTCAAATCACACACGAAAGGCTTGAACAACTTAGGTAAACCATTCATGCATCTACCCACGAATTAAGAAACTAACCACCAAATCTCCTCATGTTCCTGTATAAAACCAGTGCGACTTTCCAACCATCAACATATTAAAGGAAGGTGGAAGGTCCCTATTATGGAGGGTTGAAGGTCCTTACGCAAATTATTGCAACTTTCCTCTACCATCCACTTTTAATGGATCTGTCTTTTCCTCCCACCTATACTCCTAAAATAAGGGATTAATTAAGAGGATCAGCCTCCCATTTGACTTTCCATAATTAATAAGAATTCATTGTAATGGCGTCGGTGAATGAATGCCTGAAAGTAAAACTGATGGGAAACACTACACGCTAACGCAAGATTCTCAAAAATTTAAGCCGCTGATCATGTTATGGAATCAGCTTGATGGGTTGACTTCTAAATCTTTGAATTTTTCTAGAAAGATTCATTTCTTTGATACTATAATTTAAAAATGGATTTTAAATTATTTTATTAAAAGATTATTTTATTTCTTTGGAAATTGTGTTTTTTTGTCTTATTTTACTAGAAATTGGTTTTTCTTGCACTGAAAACAACAAATCTTGTTCCCAATGCAAATAATTAGTGTTTCCAATGCAATAAAACAAACAAATCTTATTTCCAATGCAAAAAATGTTGTTTTAATGAACCTTAACATGTATACGGGTATACAAGTTAACAAGACCCTTTAAAAACATTTTGGGTATTCCATATTTTGAGTTCCTCCGGTTATATTCAAGGCAATTCAACTTCAAAATAAAGTGCATCCATAAGGGCAATAAATATATACTCCCTCCGTACCTATTATATAGGCGGAGTTTAAAACTTTTGTAGTACTATTAGATAGGCGGAGCTCCACTTCCAAAATTGTTTTTTCACATGCACCCCTATTAATGATGCATGAGTATCATACAATCTAGCTTTACATGTGAGATAAAGATATATAAAATAATATTTGTATTGGAACAAGGTATGGATAAATTTGGAAAGTAGAAGGAAATGTACGAAAACTAAACATTTTCTTATTCTAAGAGAATACTACTTCTCCACTTATATAATATAATAGGTACGGAGGGAGTATATATACACACTTGGAATAGGTTTTATACCATTTATAAATTGAAATAAACTACTTATGATTCAAGAAAATCCATTTTTTTTTTTTACTGGGGGATGGAATCATTCATGCTAAAATATCTCCAACAAGGAGTCGACCAACACGTTTGCGAATTCACGATCGTTAATATGGTATGGACATTTCTTCACCTGGCGATCATCGTTCGTGACAACTAGATTCTGGATTTCATCGATGAGAGTTGTAGTGGCAACAGGGTCATAAAAGGGTTTCCCCGGTGAATCCAATGAAGATATACCCTTCTCTGGCAAACAAATACGCATCTTTGAGGATGCTTTGTTCAGCTTCTCAGCTATAAAAGAAGCAAATTTCTTGCTTTCGTCGGCAGTGGTTCGCATGGCTGTAATCTGCAAATGAAACGTAAACTTTTCATTTCCATTCATGTCATCTGCCACCAGGACTGAAGGCCACGGGTATTCGTAATCTGTGTTTACCTGCTCATTGTGCATAAGTAAGTTCCTTCGATTAAACTCGGAAGGTACTTGTTCAGCTCTGAATGTCGATACATCTAACGCCCCTACGCTCAGTACTAATGGCACCCCGTCTCTAGAACAGCGTCAAAGCGAGAACTGTCGCATCCCATAATACCTCCCACTAGATGATCTGCAACTTCAGTAGTCGTGATATCCATTATAGCCTAAAACGAAAAGACAAAGACAAATTTGTAAACCAAGCAAAAACCAATTCATGAAAAAAAGCCTTAAAAGAACGTTGAAATGGTGTGTCCTAAAGTGATCACTATACCTGTATGGAACCACTTCGAACCAGATCCTCCATGGCTCTACCACCAACACCAGTGGCATGAAAAATCAGTGTTTCGAAGCCTAATTTCTCTAATCTTTCTTTTACAACATTTACACATGGATTAGTAATACCAGCCATAGTTATACCAACAGTGAGTTTCTTAGTCACTTTAGAAGCATCTTTATGCCCGAAATATCTCCCGGCCACCATTCCAGCAAAAGCGGCGCCAGCGTTAGAAAACACGACGCGACTTATGCTATTAATCCCGCATATATCTATCACCGATGGGATTAAGATCAAATCCGATGTACCAATATAATGACTAGTATGACCACTGGCAACAGTTGATATAATGAACTTCGGGATCCCAACCGGAAGTTCTCTCAAAGCGTTTGATAGTAACGATGTCCCTCCGGTGCCTCCAAGACCAATAGCTCCGGCAAGAAGCTGATCGTCAAGAGTTTTCTTAAGGAAGTTTTTGAGTGATTTACTCATAACGGCAACTGCTTCGCCTCTATCATTAGGAAGATCAGTTTCTTCGAAAGATTCATCGTGTTGCTTGTAATTAGACAAAATATCTTCCCTTGTTACATATGGAAAATTCTTAAAGCTCGCGGCGTCCTTTGTGTGCGTATCAGCTGAAACATCGACAACCGTCACCTGAATCTGACATGTCCACAAAAATACGACATTTTTAGCAATTTTTGAAGCCGGAACACAGCTTTCAACAGACCTATGATCGAAAAAAGATGAACCTACAGAGTACTGAATTTGGTCATATCAAAAATTATCAAAAAAAAGAAAGAAATGAACGTACGTACTTTAAATGAGTGACCACTTCGGCTGTTTTTGCAAAATATATCAAGATTAGACTGTACTGAATTAGACAAAAAAAGAAGTTCTTCTAACTTTGTATCAGCAGTTGCAATGCAGAAAACTTGCAGAACCTTATCATCCTCCCCCATTTTCAATTGAATTATGTTTTTGTGTAAATGCTAAGACATCCATATATAGCTATAAATATCCACCAGCTTGATGGTGGACTTTTAATCTTCCTGTGAAGGTTTGTGTCCCGCACGTTTATGACGTAGCCTGTTGGACTATATAATCCTATCACTTTGAATTATACTTGTTAGGATAATTTTTTTTTTTATTTCTTTTCGTTGTCAGGGTAGGGATGATGTTTGCCGGTGAAGATGATATGTGATAATGCATAGAATGATCATTATTATTGGGTTGTTTGAATTAAGGAAATCTGTTAGAATATAATCCAAACACGTTAACGTTTGTATTTATTTGAATAAAATGGATTTGGATTTTGATTAAGTCTTATATTGGATTTTGATTAAGTCGTATATTAGCTAGATAGACGTATGATAAGCTTATGAAACTTTTTGCTAGCAATGTAATTCTTCCAAGATTTGTGATAGTCTACCTCCCTCTTCTCTCAATTAATATACGAATCCCGAGCATAAAATGCAAATCAATTTTTTAAAGAGAGAAGATCCACCCATCCTTTTATTTTAACATTATCTCATATTTTAGGCTTCTTTTTTTTTTTCTTTTTTTGGGCTACGACTCCAAAGGATTGTGCTAAATCTACATGCCTTTTATGTTAATTCAAAATAAAAGAATCTAATTGAAATAACTCTTTCCCCTCTCCCCGCTCTTTCTTTTCCCTTGCCGAACCCCTAGCCAAATCGACCAAATCTGAACAGGATTTCTTTTAGTGTTTGGATCTTTTCTTGTTTTAGTATTTGGAATTGTCATTCCTAAGTCTTTGAAAAGTAGTTTTCCCTTTATATCTCCTTCCCTGCCTTGGTTTCGAATTATTGCAAGTCTGCAATTCCAACAGTCTTTAACCATTATTTGCTCATGATAAATCCATATTTTAATCCTAAATTTCTTTTTGAACCCAATCATTCAAAATCATGTAACCATTTTCTAGATGTAAAAAGCTTTGGTTGCTTGTTTCTGTAACAGCAATGGATGATGGTTTTAGACTTTTAGTAGGGGAAGCGGTTGTTTTGATAGAAACTGGTGGATTTGGGTTCCCTTGGTGGTTCTGATTTTTTTGATCAATTATTTGATGGTTCCGATGGCTAGTTCCAGCTAGGATAGTGGAGCTGATTACACTGGATCGGTCTTCTTATCGTTCTAATTCGACGAAGTGTGTTCGTTTTAGAGATAAACGGTGGTGTGATTGGTATGGTGCCTTTTCTCGTGTGCAATGGTGAACGTGGAGGTGGTGCGGCGGCAGATGGTAGAGTCTGGGAGTAGTGGCGGCAGTGATGTGACCAGAAAACTGCGATATAGTCTGTTGAAAACTTTAGGGTTCTAAATTGGGACGGGCTAGTATCGGGTAAACTATTTGGGCCTCACTGGCTTGGGTTTGTAGTTTTGTATGTGAGCTCTTATACTGATGAGTTTGTAATTCTAAATGAACCGTTTTTTTTTTTTGGGATCATGGTTTTTTTGACTCATTTGATTGGGGGCCAGACTTTTTAATTGGGGGCCATGACATTTTATTTGCACCCCAAAATTTTGAGGGGCTTATTAATCCGATATTGAAAAGACTGTTTTACCCTTTACTAAACACAAATCTTAAAAAACAGTTAACCCTAATTAAAACCCTTAATTTGGCCCCCAATTTCATATATCATCGGTTCCTCTCCTCCCATTTCTCTTCATCTTCCTCTCCTCCCTTCTCTTCTCCACCACCACCATTAACGAATCGCCCGATTTTTTTTCTTCTTCGACCGATTCATCGTCTAATCGTCGATGTTAGAAGAGAATCGACGATTAAATTCTTCTTCAAACATGGCTTGTACAAAACAGACCGCTCGCAAAGAACGTCAAATCTCCAATCTCCTCGACGCCGTCAAAGGAAAAGTTATCGAGGGAGGAACTCCAAAACCAAAAAATCGAAACCCAAAGAAGATATGGGTCCAATTAGAAGGTATGTGAACTTAAACCCACCTTCTATACGTTTTTAGTTGTGTTTTGATTGCGAATTTGAGTCCGGGTAACTGAAATTTTGCGGTTTCAGTTAAAGGGTCGTTAGTATCGTAGTGGATACCCCTAACGACTTTTCATTTGCATGTTTATTTTATGAAAAATCGTTAGCCTATTAGGTTGAAGATGACGACCCTTATTACGCTACTTCCGGTGAATTTTGCCGTAGAATAGAGTCGTTAATCTGTTATGTTGAGATGACGACTCTTGTTTGCCGAACCCTTATTTATTCCTAACGACTCTAGATGGAACTCGAACAACCTCTGTTCCAAAAATTGATAGGGTCGTCATCTCATTTCCCCTTGAGTCGTCACTTAAGTATGTTCCCTAGAGTCGTCAACACAAATCGTAGGATCGTTATTGTTTTCTTGACGACCCTTTGTTATTTGACAAGGTCGTCATCATATGACTTTGAGTCGTCACAAGATATACAAGGGTCGGTTGTGTTTTAGATTATCGTATTGACGACTCTTTTCTGATAACCATAAAGTTGATGTCTTATTGGGTTTTTTTTTGTTTTTTGGTTTCGAAACCAAATGCAGAACCAAAGGCAAGGTTCCAATGACGATAACTCCACCTTCCAAACCTCCACGCCATGATAAATACTTACTTGCCGGTCCATTACGCGGTAAGAAGCCGAGTGAGGTATCATTTTCTATCACCGAACCAAGAGACAAAGGTGATGAGTTGTCGGATTCATCAGAATCGAGACTCTCTGTTATTTCCGCTAGCAGTAGTGGTGAAGAAGAAGAAATCCAAGAAGAGGAGATACAAGAAGATCCTCCCGTACGAGGTGAAGAGGAAGTAGAGAGTGACAATGATGATGAAGATAATGTTAGTGGTGATGATTCTGATGATGGTAATGGTGACGATGATGATGAGGAAGGGGATGGAGGTAATAATGGTGGTCATGAGGAGGAAGAGGATGAAGGGGATGATGATGAAGAGGATGATGGTAAACAAGATGTAGAAGTCGAAGAACAGAATGCAAAGCCGAAGCCGGTAGAAAGAGGGTTAAGAAGGATGGAACCGATATTGCAGAGCGCGAGACACGTTCCGCGCGTCGTTTGATGTTGGATCCTCTTCGAAGTGGTAAACCAAGAGGAGAACCTAGAGATGGGGGCAAAGTTCTATTTGGATATGCTGGATCATGGGCTCATACAATCTATGAGACAATAGTAAGAATCCCAACTTTGCTTGTTATTTGATTAGTTGGTTTATATTACTTTTCTCATATGATTTTTAATATTTAATTGTTTATTTTTTGCAGGATCATAAGAATGCCGCACGTCTCTTCAGGCACCAATCTTCTTTTAAGAAAATGGAGTTGTGGCCGCTAGAAGGTGAATGTGCAAGAGTTAGAGAATATGTTGAAAACTCCTAGGTTTGTACAATGTCGTTGTGAACTCTGTGATTGCGTATGACAAGGTCGCAGATATCTAGTTTCGTGAAAGGTATTACGCTTGAAGTCGACACATTCCAACTTCCTTTTGGCGAGATGGCATTGACTCCCGATGATGCGAAACGAGATATTAGGGGTGCGGAGTCGAGGGTAAATCAACCGGTGAGAATTTCAAGAGAAGGCCTAGTTGGGATGAAATTTATACATGGACCAAGAACTTGTTTGGCTGGGATAAAGAGAAGACTGATGGTCTTTTCGTGCCGGGAACTAAGTACCCGAAGAAAGAGTTCAAACTTGTAGACATTAGGAAGATGTTTGCTGGTACCGAAGACAAGGAAAAAAAAGGAGGTCTCTCTGATATGGAATGTCGTTATGCGGCATTTCGCTTATTTGTTGTACGTCCTTGCGTCGGTTGTATTTCCCGACAAAAAGGTAAACAGGTGAGCGCCAACCTTCTTGACTTTTTGGACCCCTTAGAAGATGTGAACAAGTACTCTTGGGGACTGCCATAGTTGCACATCTGAATGGTCAGCTTTCCCAGGGATCTCGCGAACGAACTTCTCAAATTAATGGGAATTTGGCTCTAATCCAGGTGATGCGTGTCGTACCACAACAAATTAATTAATACTTTACTACCTAATTAACAAGTAATATATGGTAGTCAAGGTCGATCCCACGAGGAGCACGAGATTCTAGTTGTAAAAATTGTCACGAAAGGGGGTGTAAAAAGCAAAAGAAAATAAACAAAACAATTAAAAGATAAAGTTGAAAGCAATAAGAGAGACGAGATCAAGGAATCCTTCTTCGTTACGAAACAATGAATCAAGTTATGTTCTTTTCTACTTGTTATTAGTCACAGATTATCACCAACCGTAGGATAGCAGTCCGCTTAGCTAGCCCCAAAATCCCTAATTTCACAGAGTAACAGTCCGCTTAGTTATCGATTCTATTCAAAAGAACCACCTTGAGGTCCGCTTACAAGATGTAATTCCCAGAATGCATTAAGATTTATGAATTTAGGTTTAGTACTAGTAGTTAAACTCGGTTCGCTTGGTTCACTTTCTAGCGTTGTTTCTACACACAATTGCTCCACGGAATCCCTCCGCAAGGTCTCGTGTTTGCTACTTATGTAAAGAGTCAAGAAACGATTACTTATCTCCTAACTTTCACTAGCTTTAGATCGAATTAACAAATCAATTTAGTTGGCCACCTAAACAATCTATCAATCAATCATGAATGTCTTTAAGATCATTCCTATTAGTAAAAACAAACGATAATCATGTGAAAAACTTCAAGATAGAATTGAAACAAAAACTCAAATCATATGTTTAAAAACTAGGAATTCATCCTCAATCAATAAAATTAACTACTCATGTTAAAAGAGTTCACACAAAGAATAAGAAAAGAAAAGAATTGTGTGTGTAGAGATGTGTGTAAAAGATATAGAGAAAGATGTATAAAAGATGTGTAAAACTTCTCTATTTATAGGCTTCAATATTCTCCAACTCTTCCAAGGATTAGAATCCTTTTCCTTTAGCCATTCAATTTCCAAATTCAAGTCTTTCTCTTCTTCCATCTTCTCTTTCCAAGTTTGAGTCCAATTCTCCATCCAATTCCTAGCCCAAGTCCTCACACCCATGAGAGAAGTCCATAGAAAATTCTGGAAATTTTGGCTCGCCGGAAAACTGGGATTGTGGCGAATTTGGCGGGAATTGTCGCCGCATGGTCGCTCGAAAATTTCTGTCCGTCGGAGAATATTCGACGGAATATTAAATCGATCCTCCGTTAGGACTAACGGTCAAACTAGTCAAAGGTCAAGGAAAAGGAGTGAGTCGGACTCGAGTTAGCTTCGACTCGGCTAATCGGGCTTACTCGGATGAGTCGATTCATTGAATCACCGGCTAACTCGGCTGACTTAATCTAATTCAGCTCACCGGAATCGGTCACTGAACTCGGTTGGGATCGGTCATCGGGATCGTCCGGATCGGTCTGAGTCGGCTCGCCGGAGGGGAAAACTGGCCGAGTTTCGGTTGTTTATAGGGTTTGCACATGCCAAATTCAGCCGATCTTTAGTGTCTTCATCCCTGTTAAGAATTCCTATACATACATCTATAATTTCAAGCCCATTCATTCAATCTCCCTGTAACAGTAGCCAACTTGTCTTCTTTACAATTTCTGGCAAACAACAACAGCAACCTTCTCTGTGTTCTTCAATCCACAAACCCTTAGCAGCAGTAGGACAATTCAATTCCAATTTCTGAGACCTTCTGTTCTTCTATTTCACAGTAAACCCGAAGTTCTTCAATCCTTCTCCATTTCCCTAAATCGATTTCTGCATCATTAATCCCCAGAGAGTCTCCGATTAAACAGAACCAACACAAACCCCATCTCAGTTTCGATCAACCCATTCTTCATCTTGAACCCATCTTCAATCTCTTCTCAAATCACTAATTCACGGCTTCAACTCCACAAATTCGTACCACTCTTCACAGCGATTCCCAGATCCATCTCTTCTTCTGGGTTCAACAGCGGCAACTTTAACAACATCAAAACCCATCTCTATTTTCTTCAGTTCATGGCCATCTCCCTGTAAATCTTGATTCAATCTCTCGGTTCTCAACAATAGCAGCCATCGATCCCCTCTCGATTAACAGCAAAACCCTAATTCGAACTCGATAACAGCAGCCATGACTCTGTGTATCGATTTCACCTTCTCTTCTCTCCTTGCTCTGAGTTCGATCTCTAAATAGCAGAGCTGCTTTTCTTTTCTAATTTTGTTTTCAGGTGGAATGAGGTGAATGATAGAACTCGTCTCTCGATTCAGGGTATAAGAATTGATCTGGGTTCGGGTGTGGAGCGGGGGTATGGATGGTACACCCATGGACAGGAACCACCTTAGTTGGGTGCCCATAATAGGATGTCACTTCGATAAGGGCTAGCCGGATGGCGGCCCCTTAACCACTGACTAGTCTGTCTTTAATAATCCTCCAAAAGATGCCCCTTAACCTCAACTGGGCTCCATATATCAATCGCCTGTAAAATGACCTTTTTGCCCTTTTTGCTCAAATTGGGTGATTTCTTCTTCTTTTCCTCCGTGCGACTCCAAAGTAGCTATAAAACTCAAAACAAGCGTAAAATACATAATTTACACGAAAAATAGCAAAGAAAGCATAAACTACTAGATAGTAAATTAGGTGTATTCTACACCTATCAAATTCCCCCACACTTAGACTTTGCTAGTCCTCGAGCAAATCAAACTAAAAACTCACAACTTCAAAGTGTTCAAGCGTCCCAAACATCCAAAGAGTTATGAGGACATAGAGTTTCTGCATGCTAGTAATAAGAAGTTAGAAATACTAAAGAACATATTCTCATTCTTAAATGTTGAGTGAGAAATAACCACACCATAATAAGAGAATGCGTGTTTGAGAAACGATCAATAAGCATTTCGCCTCGACTCGCCTCACCAAATATGATTTTATGATAATTGCACTCAAGAAGACGGCTTTTATGGTTCTCACATGTGTGCAGGTAGGAATGAAGAGAGAATTCCTGCAACACGTTGAATGGTGGGAAGGATAACTTCCGAAATATTTTTAAAAACCCACATCTTTTAATATTTTGAAAAACCATTTTTCTAACGATCTCTAAGAAAGGAAATCAACCATTATTATCGAGGATGAGATTACTTACTTACCTTCACATCCGATCGCTAATTATGATAACACCACTCTCACGGCATCCAATAGAAACGTCTTCCGCTCCTCGTCTTTATCTCCTTAGTCTTCGTCTTCGGTTTCAACTATTGATGATAAACCCTTGAATTTCATAAATCCTTAACAATTTTTAACTCTTTTACCTTAAAAATCCTTGTCGCTTGAAACTTCCTTATATATTTTCCTTCCCCACGGCTTATTAACAAAACAAATATTTCTCTTGTTTTTCTCTTTTTTTTTTTCTTTTTTTTCTTTCTTTTCTTTTTTTTTTTTTTTTTTTTTTTTTTTTACAAGAGAAATTAAATACAAAATAAACCATAGCCGTGGGAGAAGTATTTTACCGCTTGATTCTTCACAACTTGTATCGTCTTGAAATCATAAACTTCAAAAATTTTCACCTTTTACTTTTCTTCGTTTTCATGAATAAGTCTTCATACTTGAATATAAAATTACCTCATTGTATTGTAAGTCTTCAACATATATGTGAAATCCGCTCATTTGTATTTTGCTTTACTTATATTTGAAATTTGCTCTTTTTCTCATTCCGTTGCTTGTAAACCTTAAACTTTTCCAACTTTCCTTGTAGATTTTGATGTTGCTCCTTGTTGATGATGAGAGTGTTTCTATGGATCCGTTGTTGTCGAGAGAGAGAATGGTGCTAGCTGCAAATCGAACTACAAGAAGGAAGCTTTCATCCATGGACGTCACCCTCATGATTGACAAAATTAGCACTCAAGAGATCAAAGAGTAGTGCTTTTATTGGTGGGAGGTTGGGTAGCTCACCATTCTACCCGGAATTAACTTACGGTGACACACACTCAAAAGAAGCTCTTTAGTAGATGGAAAATTTCTGGTCGGTGCCTCACATGATATGAATACGGGTAGTCTCCACTAATGATTGATCAGCAACTCTAATAACGCACTTCTCCCTGCACCAAATTTGCATCACCGGCATGATTAAATCCATTATTTAACACTCAAACAAGCAAGAAATCCGAATGTAGTTCTCTAATATTTCCAAGTTCAATTATGTCGGTCAAAATCTCTATGTAAACATACCTAGAAGTATGCTAATGACTCTAAAATCTTTAAAAGTTGGAATTTTTATGTAAAACTTTTTTTTTTTTAATTTTTAAATTTTTAAATTTTTTTTTGTAATTTTTTGTTTTAAAAACATGCTTAACCACTCCCCCACACTTAAACCTTACATTGTCCTCAATGTAATTGAATCCTCCTAGTAAAGTCAAGGTGGGAGATTTTAACATGATAAGAAACAAGAAAAAGAAATAACAAAAAGCAAAAAGATAGAAATACAAAACCGATGGGTTGCCTCCCATTAAGCGCTTGTTTTAAAGTCGACGGCCCGACTTGGCTCTTGTAAGATTCATTCCCCATATACCAACAATCTGAAAATTTGAGGATCCACCCATAATACCTGTTTTGCAAACAATAACTCCATACAAATATTAGCACAAGAAAACAATAGTGAAATTATCGCTCGATAGAAATTTCCCCCACACTTATTCTCTTCCACACTCGGAAGTGTATAAAGAACATAGAATTTTGGAACTTCCATGTATTCCTCTTGGCAAACCTGCATGGTGTTAGCATCAAGTGTTTCCAATGGTGGGTATTTAGAAACAAAATCATCCAAAAATACTTTGAAGCACATACATTCAAACCAATAGGAGGTAAAGGAGAAGAATCAAGATACAAAGGATTAGACAAACCTTGCACAATCTCTTGTATTATAGAATCCTCTTCATCCTTAAAAAATTCAAGTGAACTACTTACCTCATGTATATCGTGGTCCTCTATTAAACCTTGCAACCATTCTTCGTCGTTTTCTACCTTAACCAAAGTCTCGGTATCATCATAATCATTAGCAAGTTCAATTGGGTCTTCCACAAAATCAATGAATGTGGTTTCATCCTCTATAATCTCTTCAACATTCTCATCATCGGAATCGGGCCATTCTTCCTTCATATAATCTTCCTCGGTATAAATTGTAAGATCTTCTTGTGAGGGTGTTACTTCGTTTACAACAATAGGTAAGTGATATCCAAACTCCTCCTTTTGAATAGGTGAAGGATCTTTATTATGATCCGGAGTTGGAATAACTTCCTCATTGTTGCAACGTTCATACACTTCCGCGGACTCCCATCTTTCCCTAAGAAATTTTTTCCAAGCAATAAATGCATCTTCCTCAAGCTCTTCCTTTTGAATAGGTGATTGATCATTATTAAGATCAAGGCTCGAGTAATCTACACTATCGTCATCAAAAGTATCCAAAGGTTGGTCCTTTTCAACATAATCATCTTCATTTTCGGACTCACCATAATAAGAATCTTCATCGGTTTCATAACCTTTATCCCGACGTCGTTTAAGTTCCATATGAATAGTCCTACTAATTTCTGCGACAAGCTCTTCCGAGTCTCCATCATCTTCCAATTTGTATAATTTCGTGCAAGTTTCGACGTTCACACGCTTACCACCGTTGATAGAGTTTTAGACGGCATCTCCTCTTTTGGAAAAAGTGAAGGAAAAACACGATGAAGAGGAGTATATTCCAAATTCTCTCGTCTGCACATTACTAGAAAACAAATTATTAGATGCATAACTATCCTGCCATCCATGTGATTGTCCACTTACATACCCGTCATAAGGTTGTTGATATGTATGAGAATATCCATAAGGTTCTGTAGAAAATTTATCATAGCCATAATATTGGTTTTGATTGTATCCTAAGGATGGTTGGAAGTTGTCATAATGTTGAGGTTGAAAACCGTATTGATTGTTGTAATATGCTTGCTCTTGTCCACCGTACATGGAAAACCAAGACCGAAATAAGATTCAAAAACCAAGTTAGATACGGAATAGAATCCAACAAAACAGAATAAAGCAAAAGAAAAATAAAAACAACTAAAATCATCCATTGCTCTTAAGAACGGCGCCAAAATTTGATGCGTGTCGTACCACAACAAATTAATTAATACTTTACTACCTAATTAACAAGTAATATAGGGTAGTCAAGGTCGATCCCACGAGGAGCACGAGATTCTAGTTGTAAGAATTGTCACGAAAAGGGGGTGTAAAAAGCAAAAGAAAATAAACAAACAATTAAAAGATAAAGTTGAAAGCAATAAGAGAGACGAGATCAAGGAATCCTTCTTCGTTACGAAACAATGAATCAAGTTATGTTCTTTTCTACTTGTTATTAGTCACGGATTATCACCAACCGTAGGATAGCAGTCCGCTTAGCTAGCCCCAAAATCCCTAATTTCACCGAGTAACAGTCCGCTTAGTTATCGATTCTATTCAAAAGAACCACCTTGAGGTCCGCTTACAAGATGTAATTCGAATGCATTAAGATTTATGAATTTAGGTTTAGTACTAGTAGTTAAACTCGGTTCCGCTTGGTTCACTTTCTAGCGTTGTTTCTACACACAATTGCTCCACGGAATCCCCTCCGCAAGGTCTCGTGTTTGCTACTTATGTAAAGAGTCAAGAAACGATTACTTATCTCCTAACTTTCACTAGCTTTAGATCGAATTAACAAATCAATTTAGTTGGCCACCTAAACAATCTATCAATCAATCATGAATGTCTTTAAGATCATTCCTATTAGTAAAAACAAACGATAATCATGTGAAAAACTTCAAGATAGAATTGAAACAAAAACTCAAATCATATGTTTAAAAACTAGGAAATCATCCTCAATCAATAAAATTAACTACTCATGTTAAAAGAGTTCACACAAAGAATAAGAAAAGAAAAGAATTGTGTGTGTAGAAAAGGTGTGTAAAAGATGTAGAGAAAGATGTATAAAAGATGTGTAAAACTTCTCTATTTATAGGCTTCAATATTCTCCAACTCTTCCAAGGATTAGAATCCTTTTCCTTTAGCCATTCAATTTCCAAATTCAAGTCTTTCTCTTCTTCCATCTTCTCTTTCCAAGTTTGAGTCCAATTCTCCATCCAATTCCTAGCCCAAGTCCTCACACCCATGAGAGAAGTCCATAGAAAATTCTGGAAATTTTGGCTCATGGGAAAATCTGGGATTGTGGCGGAATTTGGCTTCTAATTGTCGCCGGCCGGTCGCCGAAAATTTCTCGTCTGTCGGGAGAATATTCGACGGAATATTCTGTCGTCCTCCGTTAGGACTAACGGTCAAACTAGTCAAAGGTCAAGGAAAGGAGTGAGTCGACTTTAGTTAGCTTTCGACTCGGCTAACCGGGCTTACTCAGATGAGTCGCCATCGAATCACCGCTAACTCACCGACTTAATCTAATTCACTCCACCTGAATCACACTTGAACTCTGTTGGGATTGGCCATTGGATCGTCCGGATCGGTCCGAGTTGGCCACTGGGAGGGGAAAATTGGCCGAGTTTCGGTTGTTTTATAGGGCTTGCATGTGCCAAAAGCCGATCTTTAGTGTCTTCATCCCCGTTAAGAATTCCTATACATACATCTATAATTTCAAGCCCATTCATTCAATCTCCCCGTAATAAAGAGCCAACTTGTCTTCTTTACAATTTCTGCAAACAACAACAAAGAACCTTCTCTCGTGTTCTTCAATCCACAAACCCTTAAAGTGCTAGGACAATTCAATTCCAATTTCGAGACCTTCTGCTTTCTATTTTCACAAGAAACCCGAAGTTCTTCAATCCTTCTCCATTTCCCGAATCGATTTCGCATCATTAATCCCCCGAGAGTCTCCGATTAAACAGGAACCAACACAAACCCCATCTCGTTTTCGATCAACCCATTCTTCATCTTGAACCCATCTTCAATCTCTTCTCAAATCACTAATTCACGGCTTCAACTCCACAAATTGCACACCACTCTTCACGCCGATTCCCGGATCCATCTCTTCTTCTCGGATTCAACAATAAGAACTTTAACAACATCAAAACCCATCTCTATTTTCTTCAATTTCATGGCCATCTCCCCGTAAATCTTGATTCAATCTCTCGGTTCTCAACAATAGCAGCCATCGATCCTCTCGATTAACAAAGAAACCCTAATTCGAACTCGATAATGCGAGCCATGACTCGTGTATCGATTTCACCTTCTCTTCTCCTCGCTACGAGTTCGATCTCTAAATACAGAGTCGCTTTTCTTTTCTAATTTTGTTTTCGGGTGGAATGAGGTGAATGAGAGAACTCGTCTCTCGATTGGGTATAAGAATTGATCGGGTTCGGGTGTGGAGCAGTGGTATGGATGGTACACTCCATGGACAGAACCACCTTAGTTGGGTGCCCATAATAGATGTCACTTCGATAAGGGCTAGCCGAGATGGCAGCCCCTTAACCACAGACTAGTCTGTCTTTAATAATCCTCCAAAAGATGCCCTTAACCTCAACTGGGCTCCATATATCAATCGCCTTTGTAAAATGACCTTTTGCCCTTTTTGCTCAAATTGGGTGATTTTTCTTCTTTTCCTCCGTGCGACTCCAAAGTAGCTATAAAACTCAAAACAAGCGTAAAATACATAATTTACACGAAAAAAAGCAAAGAAAGCATAAACTACTAGATAGTAAATTAGGTGTATTCTACACCTATCAAATTCCCCCACACTTAGACTTTGCTAGTCCTCGAGCAAATCAAACTAAAAACTCACAACTTCAAAGTGTTCAAGCGTCCCAAACATCCAAAGAGTTATGAGGACATAGAGTTTCGCATGCTAGTAATAAGAAGTTAGAAATACTAAAGAACATATTCTCATTCTTAAATGTTGAGTGAGAAATAACCACACCATAATAAGAGAATGCGTGTTTGAGAAACGATCAATAAGCATTTCGCTCGACTCTCGCCTCACCAAATATGATTTTATGATAATTGCACTCAAGAAGACGGCTTTTTTATGGTTCTCACATGTGTGCGGGTAGGAATGAAGAGAGAATTCCGCAACACGTTGAATGGTGGGAAGGATAACTTCCAAATATTTTTAAAAACCCACATCTTTTAATATTTTGAAAAACCATTTTTCTAACGATCTCTAAGAAAGGAAATCAACCATTATTATCGAGGATGAGATTACTTACTTACCTTCACATCCGATCGCTAATTATGATAACACCACTCTCACGGCATCCAATAGAAACGTCTTCCGCTCCTCGTCTTTATCTCCTTAGTCTTCGTCTTCGGTTTCAACTATTGATGATAAACCCTTGAATTTCATAAATCCTTAACAATTTTTAACTCTTTTACCTTAAAAATCCTTGTCGCTTGAAACTTCCTTATATATTTTCCTTCCCCACGGCTTATTAACAAAACAAATATTTCTCTTGTTAAAAGATAAAGTTGAAAGCAATAAGAGAGACGAGATCAAGGAATCCTTCTTCGTTACGAAACAATGAATCAAGTTATGTTCTTTTCTACTTGTTATTAGTCACGGATTATCACCAACCGTAGGATAGCAGGTCCGCTTAGCTAGCCCCAAAATCCCTAATTTCACCGAGTAACAGTCCGCTTAGTTATCGATTCTATTCAAAAGAACCACCTTGAGGTCCGCTTTACAAGATGTAATTCCTAATGCATTAAGATTTATGAATTTAGGTTTAGTACTAGTAGTTAAACTCGGTTCGCTTGGTTCACTTTCTAGCGTTGTTTCTACACACAATTGCTCCACGGAATCCCTCCGCAAGGTCTCGTGTTTGCTACTTATGTAAAGAGTCAAGAAACGATTACTTATCTCCTAACTTTCACTAGCTTTAGATCGAATTAACAAATCAATTTAGTTGGCCACCTAAACAATCTATCAATCAATCATGAATGTCTTTAAGATCATTCCTATTAGTAAAAACAAACGATAATCATGTGAAAAACTTCAAGATAGAATTGAAACAAAAACTCAAATCATATGTTTAAAAACTAGGAATTCATCCTCAATCAATAAAATTAACTACTCATGTTAAAAGAGTTCACACAAAGAATAAGAAAAGAAAAGAATTGTGTGTGTAGAGATGTGTGTAAAAGATATAGAGAAAGATGTATAAAAGATGTGTAAAACTTCTCTATTTATAGGCTTCAATATTCTCCAACTCTTCCAAGGATTAGAATCCTTTTCCTTTAGCCATTCAATTTCCAAATTCAAGTCTTTCTCTTCTTCCATCTTCTCTTTCCAAGTTTGAGTCCAATTCTCCATCCAATTCCTAGCCCAAGTCCTCACACCCATGAGAAGTCCATAGAAAATTGGAAATTTTGGCTCGGCCGGAAAATCGGGATTGTGGCCGGAATTTGGCTGGAATTGTCGCCATGGTCGCTTGAAAATTTTCGTCTGTCGGAGAATATTCGACGGAATATTAGTCGCCTCCTCCGTTAGGACTAACGGTCAAACTAGTCAAAGGTCAAGGAAAAGGAGTGAGTCGGTTCGAGTTAGCTTCGACCCGCCCAATCGGGCTTACTCGGAGATGAGTCGATTCATCGAATCAGCCGCTAACTCACGACTTAATCTAATTCACTCACCTAATCGGCCATCGAACTCGGTTGGGATCGGTCATCGGGATCGTCCGGATCGGTCGAGTCGGCCACGGGAGGGGAAAATGGCGAGTTTCGGTTGTTTATAGGGCTTTGCACACAGCCAAATTCAGGCCGATCTTTAGTGTCTTCATCCCACCATTAAGAATTTATACATACATCTATAATTTCAAGCCCATTCATTCAATCTCCTCAGAATAGAGAGCCAACTTGTCTTCTTTACAATTTCTGGCAAACAACAACAGCAACCTTCTCTGTGTTCTTCAATCCACAAACCCTTAGCAGCAGTAGGACAATTCAATTCCAATTTCTGAGACCTTCTGTTCTTCTATTTCACAAGAAACGAAGTTCTTCAATCCTTCTCCATTTCCTCGAATCGATTTCTCGCATCATTAATCCCCAGAGTCTCCGATTAAACAGAACCAACACAAACCCCATCTCAGTTTCGATCAACCCATTCTTCATCTTGAACCCATCTTCAATCTCTTCTCAAATCACTAATTCACGGCTTCAACTCCACAAATTCGTACCCACTCTTCACAGCGATTCCCGGGATCCATCTCTTCTTCTGGATTCAACAGCGGCAACTTTAACAACATCAAAACCCATCTCTATTTTCTTCAGTTCATGGCCATCTCCCTGTAAATCTTGATTCAATATCTCGGTTCTCAACAATAGCAGCCATCGATCCTCTTTCGATTAACAGCAAAACCCTAATTCGAACTCTCGATAACAGCAGCCATGACTCTGTGTATCGATTTCACATTCTCTTCTCTCCGCTGCTCGAGTTCGATCTCTAAATAGCAGAGTCGCTTTTCTTTTCTAATTTTGTTTTCGGGTGGAATGAGGTGAATGAGAGAACTCGTCTCTCGATTGGGGTATAAGAATTGATACGGGTTCGGGTGTGGAGCAGGGGTATGGATGGTACACCCATGGACAGGAACCACCTTAGTTGGGTGCCCATAATAGGATGTCACTTCGATAAGGGCTAGCGAGGATGGCAGCCCTTAACCATAGCTAGTCTGTCTTTAATAATCCTCCAAAAGATGCCCCTTAACCTCAACTGGGCTCCATATATCAATCACTTTGTAAAATGACCTTTTTGCCCTTTTGCTCAAATTGGGTGATTTCTTCTTCTTTTCCTCCGTGCGACTCCAAAGTAGCTATAAAACTCAAAACAAGCGTAAAATACATAATTTACACGAAAAATAGCAAAGAAAGCATAAACTACTAGATAGTAAAATTAGGTGTATTCTACACCTATCAAATTCCCCCACACTTAGACTTTGCTAGTCCTCGAGCAAATCAAACTAAAAACTCACAACTTCAAAGTGTTCAAGCGTCCCAAACATCCAAAGAGTTATGAGGACATAGAGTTTCTGCATGCTAGTAATAAGAAGTTAGAAATACTAAAGAACATATTCTCATTCTTAAATGTTGAGTGAGAAATAACCACACCATAATAAGAGAATGCGTGTTTGAGAAACGATCAATAAGCATTTCGCCTCGACTTCTGCCTCACCAAATATGATTTTATGATAATTGCACTCAAGAAGACGGCTTTTTATGGTTCTCACATGTGTGCAGTAGGAATGAAGAGAGAATTCCGCAACACGTTGAATGGTGGGAAGGATAACTCCGAAATATTTTTAAAAACCCACATCTTTTAATATTTTGAAAAACCATTTTTCTAACGATCTCTAAGAAAGGAAATCAACCATTATTATCGAGGATGAGATTACTTACTTACCTTCACATCCGATCGCTAATTATGATAACACCACTCTCACGGCATCCAATAGAAACGTCTTCCGCTCCTCGTCTTTATCTCCTTAGTCTTCGTCTTCGGTTTCAACTATTGATGATAAACCCTTGAATTTCATAAATCCTTAACAATTTTTAACTCTTTTACCTTAAAATTCTTGTCGCTTGAAACTTCCTTATATATTTTCCTTCCCCACGGCTTATTAACAAAACAAATATTTCTCTTGTTAAAAGATAAAGTTGAAAGCAATAAGAGACGAGATCAAGGAATCCTTCTTCGTTACGAAACAATGAATCAAGTTATGTTCTTTTCTACTTGTTATTAGTCACGGATTATCACCAAGAGTAGGATAGCAGGTCCGCTTAGCTAGCCCCAAAATCCCTAATTTCACCGAGTAACAGTCCGCTTTAGTTATCGATTCTATTCAAAAGAACCACCTTGAGGTCCGCTTACAAGATGTAATTCCCAGAATGCATTAAGATTTATGAATTTAGGTTTAGTACTAGTAGTTAAACTCGGTTCGCTTGGTTCACTTTCTAGCGTTGTTTCTACACACAATTGCTCCACGGAATCCCTCAAGAGGTCTCGTGTTTGCTACTTATGTAAAGAGTCAAGAAACGATTACTTATCTCCTAACTTTCACTAGCTTTAGATCGAATTAACAAATCAATTTAGTTGGCCACCTAAACAATCTATCAATCAATCATGAATGTCTTTAAGATCATTCCTATTAGTAAAAACAAACGATAATCATGTGAAAAACTTCAAGATAGAATTGAAACAAAAACTCAAATCATATGTTTAAAAACTAGGAATTCATCCTCAATCAATAAAATTAACTACTCATGTTAAAAGAGTTCACACAAAGAATAAGAAAAGAAAAGAATTGTGTGTGTAGAGATGTGTGTAAAAGATATAGAGAAAGATGTATAAAAGATGTGTAAAACTTCTCTATTTATAGGCTTCAATATTCTCCAACTCTTCCAAGGATTAGAATCCTTTTCCTTTAGCCATTCAATTTCCAAATTCAAGTCTTTCTCTTCTTCCATCTTCTCTTTCCAAGTTTGAGTCCAATTCTCCATCCAATTCCTAGCCCAAGTCCTCACACCCATGAGAGAAGTCCATAGAAAATTCTGGAAATTTTGGCTCGCCGGAAAACTGGGATTGTGGCCGGAATTTGGCCGGAATTGTCGACGCCGGTCGCCTGAAAATTTCTGTCCGTCGGGAGAATATTCGACGGAATATTCCGTCAGTCCTCCGTTAGGACTAACGGTCAAACTAGTCAAAGGTCAAGGAAAAGGAGTGAGTCAGACTCGAGTTAGCTTCTGACCTCGCCTAATCGGGCTTACTCGGATGAGTGGATTCTTGAATCACCAAGTAACTCGGTGACTTAATCTAATTCACTCAATGGAATCGGTCTTTGAACTCGGTTGGGATCGGTCATCGGGATCGTCCAGGATCGGTCCTGAGTCGGCTCATAGGAGGGGAAAATTCGCGTAGAGTTTCGGTTGTTTATAGGGCTTGCACAGAGCCAAATTCAGCGTAGATCTTTAGTGTCTTCATCCACTCGTTAAGAATTCCTATACATACATCTATAATTTCAAGCCCATTCATTCAATCTCCTGTAAAGTTAGCCAACTTGTCTTCTTTACAATTTCGGCAAACAACAACAAGAACCTTCTACGTGTTCTTCAATCCACAAACCCTTAGCAGCAGTAGGACAATTCAATTCCAATTTCTGAGACCTTCTGTTCTTCTATTTCATAGTAAACCCGAAGTTCTTCAATCCTTCTCCATTTCCCTGAATCGATTTGCATCATTAATCCCGGAGAGTCTCAGGATTCAACAGAACCAACACAAACCCCATCTCGGTTTCGATCAACCCATTCTTCATCTTGAACCCATCTTCAATCTCTTCTCAAATCACTAATTCACGGCCCAACTCCACAAATTCGTACCACTCTTCACGATTCCCGGATCCATCTCTTCTTCGGATTCAACGGCAAGCAACTTTAACAACATCAAAACCCATCTCTATTTTCTTGAGTTCATGGCCATCTCCCCTGTAAATCTTGATTCAATCTCTCGGTTCTCAACAATAGCAGCCATCGATCCCCTCTCGATTAACAGCAAAACCCTAATTCGAACTCGATAACAGCAGCCATGACTCTGTGTATCGATTTCACCTTCTCTTCTCTCCTTGCTCTGAGTTCGATCTCTAAATAGCAGAGCTGCTTTTCTTTTCTAATTTTGTTTTCAGGTGGAATGAGGTGAATGAGAGAACTCGTCTCTCGATTCAGGGTATAAGAATTGATCTGGGTTCGGGTGTGGAGCAGGGTATGGATGGTACACCCCATGGACAGGAACCACCTTAGTTGGGTGCCCATAATAGGATGTCACTTCTGATAAGGGCTAGCCAGATGGCAGCCCCTTAACCACAGCTAGTCTGTCTTTAATAATCCTCCAAAAGATGCCCCTTAACCTCAACTGGGCTCCATATATCAATCGCCTGTAAAATGACCTTTTTGCCCTTTTTGCTCAAATTGGGTGATTTCTTCTTCTTTTCCTCCGTGCGACTCCAAAGTAGCTATAAAACTCAAAACAAGCGTGAAAGCATAAACTACTAGATAGTAAATTAGGTGTATTCTACACCTATCACGGATATTTGGATTGATGAAAGTTGTCTTCTTTTAGTATGTTTTTTTCCTTCGATATATTTTTATGTTTATTTGATTGTTTAAAATAGGTGTGGATTTATGATCATTCGAATCCTTTGTTCAAAGACAATGAAGATGTGAAAATCAACTCAAAATGGAGCCCTGTAGTCCAACAGAACCCGTTGGTTGTACTCAGGTTCTCGGGATAGGGAACAAGCTGATGCCTTGATAGAAATGCGTAAAAAACTCGACAATATCACGGCGGAAGAGGTAATCTTTACTCCTTACAAGGATGCTAGAGTTGGCGCAATGGAAGATTTCGTGTATTACCATGGCCCTTTGTTTCACCCTAACGGTTTTTCAATGTACAATCCTTTGAGAATCATGCGTCAACTTGGGTTTGTTCAAGATTCACCCGATGAAGACGATGTACCTCCGTTCAAGCACAATTTGAACAAATGTGAGGAAGCAATTTGAAATAAAAGTGGTTTATGAACCTGCAATCGATGTCAAGCATTGGAACAATAGACATTCTAGCCTCGTAGACATCACATTTTGGGTGCATGTGGATAAAGGTTACGAGGCAACAACGGATTACTATCAATGGTACGAAGGCTTCTCCCATGGTAGGGTAATACGGATCGATCAGGTTACGGGTAGGAGGACCAACGGGCATCCACATCTTCTTCTCAAGCTGACGGTAGAGATGATACTACCATTCTTAAACTAGTGGTGAGTATTTATTTGTGTAATTGTGTTATTCATTTACATACAAATATAGTTCAGTTCATTAGAATTGTTTTTTTAATGTATATAGAGGGAACGAATGAAGCTTTTTGTCAAGGATTTTGTTGCTCGGTGACAAAGGGAAGTGCTTGATCCTCGAGAAGCAACGTCAGATGCCGATTATTGCACGCACATTGAAAATCCCAATGCAAAGAAGATGTTTGCTGAAGGTGGCTAAGGAAGGTAAGAGGACCCGGAAAACACGTAGCCAACTAGCACAACAACGTGGTGAACAGGGGCAAAGTAGCCAACATCATGATGAACAAGGTACCCGAGAAGATGGTGGTTCCCCAGGGGGCAGTGATACTCAGGGTCCTCCTCCTAAGAAAACCCGGAGAGTTTCCCGGTCAGGGAAGTAAGGAGGAGGTCGAGGTCGAGATGGTGGTCTTGAGTGAGGAGATGTTACCGTCTACTTGAACTTACGTTTATTTTACTTTATGTGTTTGTTGAAACTACTTATGTGTTTGGTTTGGATGGTTTGTTGAAACTACTTTGTTTTAAGAAGGATGGTTACTAGTATGTTTGTTAGAATAATGTAGTACTCTCATGCAGTCCAGATTATACATCGTTATAGAGTTAGGGTCGTCGACTTTGTTTCAGTAGCATATTAACGACCCTAATTGTGACACACCGAGTCGTTAAGTATTTCAATTAGAAGTCTAACGACTCCGAGGGAAATGAAAACTTGATGATGACCTTTTTTTCCCGTATGGAGTGGAGTTCATCGGTTATATTGAAATCACCGACGACCCTAGGTCAGACAAAACATCCGGGGAGATGAACGACATTTTATATGTCTAGAGTCGTTATTTATTATGTATAAACCAATGACGACTCTATGTTAGCCAAAACATCCGGAGATGAACAATATTTTCTATGGATAAAGTCGTTATCTGGATCATATAGCAGTTAACGACTTTAATATGTGTATTAAATCCGAAAAATACCCCTTTTAGGTATCTGAGTCGTTGCTTTTATATGGGATATCGACGACCTTAGTTAAAATAATAGAGTCGTTATGTTTATAACATAGAATGGTAACGACTCTTTGATTCAGTTAACATTTCATCAATCTCGAATTACATAATAGTT
Source organism: Papaver armeniacum (assembly GCA_023531295.1). NCBI lineage: Eukaryota > Viridiplantae > Streptophyta > Magnoliopsida > Ranunculales > Papaveraceae > Papaver > Papaver armeniacum. The sequence goes on from JAJJWW010010669.1 coordinate 58,041, forward strand.
AATATGGGAATTCTTGAATTTGACACATCAAATGTTAGTCAATGAACCTTCTCGCTCGACGATACAACGTTGTATATTCTTTGTGGTGAATGAACTTAGTATCCCCATTACGTATTGTCCATAACCCATTGAAACGTTCCAGTGAAATTAAAGGAGGAATGTTATATGTTAGTAACTTTGAAGCATGAGGAAAGTATAAATATTAAAGAATTACTCACTTTTTCCTTAAGAGGAGCTTGGGGATGATGGTCGTACACCATATTTCTAACTTTTACATACTCTCTCATTGCACTTTTAATGTAGTTGAATCGAAATGCCAAGTCTCTCCATTTTCGGTTATTAGGATTCAAGCAGACGACCGTAGAAGAACTCCTTAACTCTCTTCCAAAACATTGAATAGATTTCATTTGGACGTTCACGAAAGGTATTAGCAAACGATTTAACGAGACACAAATCTTCATACGGTTCCCATTCGGCCATTGCAATTGAAAGATTTCGTAGTTTGGTGGAAAATAAAATGATTTTGGGCTATTTGCTCAAGAGGATGGGGTGGTATTATATAGAAGAAAATCCCAACGGTCGTTTTTTTAATTTCACAACATGGGTCGTTAATTATGTGATTAAAGTAGTTGACGACTCAAGAGCGGGTTGTCTTCACGACTTAAGGTACGGTCGTCCTTTGAATTAATAAACATAGATAACGATTTGTTTATTAAAAAAATTGAATATCGATTGAAAGGAAACTTGGGATAATAGCATACTAAATATGAATTAGAAGGTGGAAATTCCTTTGAACACATTACATGTTATTCTTATTTTTGGTGCGAGATTCAACTAGCATTGCGGACCGATGTGATAAAAAGGCTCTCTCTCCATTTGGTATATGCGTCTGGGCAAGACGCCTATCCCCTTTGTGCCTCGCGAGAAACTCGTTGTACTTGGTGCACCATTTCATAACAAGAATCGTCACATGACTGATGTGGGATGGCAAATAAGGATATCGTAGTTTCTTGTTGTTATTAACGAAAGGACCCGAACCAACTTGGCTCCAAAATTTAGTATCATGTTGATGTTCTTCATGGAGATCCCCGACGATGTAATAATTTTTAACCCATTCGGTCTCTTCCTCGACTTGCTTGAATCTTTCTGGAGTTGGGATTGTTCTTGGCGGCTTTTTTTTTTGGCCTCACGCAACTCTTCTTCTTCCTTAGTAGGATATGGCGTGAAAGTGTACGGTTTTTTAGTAGGTCGCATGCTTTTCTTGCGTATCTCTTCTTCCATTGCCAATATTGATTTGGTTGGTCGCTTGCATCGTCTAAGTATGTTATCAATTGAATTGGTAGTCGATGAAGGATTTGCCATTTACAAACTAAAATTCTTGAGGTGGTTTTCAATTGAATTTGCTCCTGGAAGTGTTCCTCTATATATACAATAGTTACCAATGGCTATTTTTTTTTTGGGAAAAAGTGTATACAAAAAAATCCGTTGGGGGTTTTCTTATTAGAGTCGTCCATGTATACACTATACCTATGACGACTCTAGTTCTTAAAACATCCAGGAGACTGTCAAATTTTTAAGGTTAAAGTCGTTAATGTTTAGGTATATAATAATGACGACTCTTAGTTGGAAAAACATCCAGGAAACTGTCAAATTTTCAACGTTAGAGTCGTTAATGTTTAGGTATGTATTGATGACGATTTGTATTGCTTGAAAACATCCAGTGAGAGTGTCACATTTTTATGGTTAGAGTCATTAATGGTTATGTACATATGGATGACGACTTAGAAAAAAAAAAACATCCGGAGAAGTGGCACATTTTCAACGTTAAAGTCGTTAATGGTTATGTACATATGGATGACGACTCTTAGTTGGAAAAACATCCGGGAGACTGTCACATTGTATTCATTAAGCATTCTTCAAGATACAAATATCTGGGTAGAAAATACAACCATTATCAAAAAGTATGCTTCAAAATGCAATGCATAGTTGAGAACAAACATCTTCTCTCACGATTCATTTCCCAAGTCTAAGTAAACCTAGGGGTTGGGTCCATAGCATTCCAAATGTTCATTCCATACTCATCTTTGGTTTGTCCACTCCTTGGTGTACTCTCCCCAATCACCATACACCCGTGGTAGAGGACATTCTTCGGAAATCTTCAAGCCTATGTAATGGTTATCATTGACATGTGCCATTACAATTCTTCTTTTCTTTGTGTCGCCGCACCTAGTTTTTGAGGGTACGTACATACAAGAGGCTCAGGGAAGCCTTTCTTGAATACAATTACAAAGACAAGTGAATGTGTCCGCCAAAAGTTGGCCACCAAAAGGCATTTGCATCCAAAACTTATAACCGGCCTTCTTCGACCCTTCCTCCATTTCACGTTTGAAACCAACTCCTAAACTTCAATTCCCTCTCTTTTTGATCTCCTTCCATGAGCATTTTCAAATATAGTTGTTTGTCCTGAACTAGTTTTTTTCGCCACTTTTTTTCTTGCATATTCGATTTGGGTGAGCTTAAGTTCGTCGGCCTCGTCGAAATGCCCTAATTGTTAGTTGCAACATGGTAACCACAATTTCCATCGCCGTCAACGTCGCTCGGTTGATAAAAGGTGATCCAAGATGACGTGAGGAAGTTGGTCGGTATACTCTTTATACAAAGTGTAAGTAACACGATGTGGTCTTCCTTGGGAATCTCTAGGGGTGTGCGGATTACCTTTTATTCCTCTTATCGTCACCATTCCGCTCGTTTGGCTTTGCTGGGTACCGACCACATGGTCTACAACATCCATGTCTTCCTTTGGTGCCCCTTGCCTTGGGCACGAAAGAGTTCTCATACTCCGTATATTCCGCTTTGGACATACTGATGACGTGACAGGTCGCTTTTGCAACTCTTTGCCGCTTTCACCGTTTCTCTAAAAGACTTTTTAGTTGTGGGTCTACCCGTTGGTTTTTGTTTGTTTGGCTCTTCTTCTACTCCCAAGCTCTTACGGGCAGCCGGCCACAAATTAGAAACCAGTATCTGTCTTCCTGCACAATTCGTTTTTCGATATTTCTCATTGATATACTTGCTAATCTCAAGGTCTCCAAATTGTTCATCAGCGGCTCCTGTGGGATTTGGGATGAACCCAAGTTGCTTCCAAAAAGGATCGATATCTTCAATGGGAATGAGCCCCTTGTACCCACCGAGCTTATGTTTACACGGGAGGCCAAGCCACGTCTCAGTTGTGCAATTACATTTAATGACTTTTCCATCGGAAGCTTTCGCTCGAAATTTGTTAAGTTCAGTCATCATATGCTTTATTGCCCACCATGACACTTGGTGCGAAACCCCACGTAGCAATTCTTTGTCTTCCATGTATTGCTTCAAAAAACGGTCCTTACTATACTCCATCTGAGTCACTATCTTGCTAAGGTCATCCTCGGCGTGCTCGTGAATAGCTTCTGTCAGTAACTACCCCCTTTGTGTTCTCTTGAAGAATTTTTTTCAAACGCCCATGGGATCAAGCTCGCTATACTCGTGGACTCATTTTTGTAGTGCTTGTACTTATTGGTCCATGCATAAATAAACTTTTCCTTCCAAGGATTCAACCATGTATCTAGGCAATAATCGACAACCTTCTTATGATCCGTACTCAATCATCAATAAACTTTTGAAGATTTGCATAGTACTTTACTTCGGTCTTGAATGAGCCAAACGGTCCCAATCTTTGCAGAAATCCTCCCATAGATCACCATCTTGATATATTTTTCCTTTTCTTTCTTTTTCTCTTTGCTATCTCTTTTTTGAAAGTTTACTTAAACGCTCGTCTTCTCCTTGGAACGTTGATTACCCTTTGCGAGGCTTGATTTTTGGATATGATTCTTGCAATTAGAAAAAAATATTCATTTGGATGTGCCACGTACAAAGAAAATGTTGAGCATGTGGAAAAACTTGACGAACGGCACTCATGACTGCAAAATACCTATCAGTAATTATAACCCGCGGTGTGTCTTCGCCTCGGTAAATCAACCGAACTTGTTCAAAAGCCCAAACATAGTCCTCTATTTCTTCCTTTTCCATAAAGCACCATGCCACGGTGAATGATTGCTTATCCGAAGTATGACTAACCACGTTCAACAATGGCATGTTATACTTGTTGGTCTTATAGGTGCAATCTATGAACAAGACCTGGTAAAAAACACTGAGCCAAATCCACCATCCTAGGATGGGCAAGAAAAATATGTGTCACTTTGTCGCCTTAGGACCCACCCTTGTTTGCATGGCGTAGTTAAGTTTTTCTCGCCAACCACTCGATTGTTGCATAATTAATCTACCATCCCATTCAGTTCTCTTGATCGTTGCTTTGGCATTAGATTGTGGAAATAATAGGCAGTTTGCCTTATCTTCCGCCCTTATTGCATTTAGGATCGAAGGCCTACATCGCTTCATCTGCCGTACCTTTTCCATTTGATGTGGTTTCAATCTGGCATATGCTTGGGTGCCCTAAAAGAGTACTAGGTGGAGGATGGTTGTGACGACCATCCGGAATACTATACAACCTCCATAGATTAGTTTCGTGGATGCCTTTTGAAAACAATCCTGAAGGGGCATCGAATCTTCTTCGACGAAGTTTTGTAGACCCTCGTCGTCTTCTTCTCATACTTGTAGTTCTTCCCTTTGTGACTTTCTTCCTTATCCCCGCTCTCTCGCATACCATCTCCATTTGCTTATAATCAACGTGTTTGCTTTGAACAACTACGCACATCTTCTCTTTTGCCTTGAAATAATCCATTCCTTGACATCAGCCTTTGTCTCCAACGTCTACATTAAAACCAATGTCACGTTCATGATGCAACACTAATTAAACAATTTTCATAAAGATATACATCGATTCAAACATTAAAAACGTACCAAATCGGTCATATAGTGTTGGGAGGTATCCAGGACCCATAATGGAGACGGGTTCCGGTTGAGAGAGCTCGCCGCATACAACCAACTACATAGAAAAGAAAAACATATCATAATCCAATCGTTAATTTCGAGATGTTAAAATGACGACTCTAACGATCGTCATCATTATTTACAAAGTTGACGACACTAACGATCGTCAACATTAATTTTGCTGCGAACAACGACCCATTCCTCGACAAATGACGACCCTCTTTATACACAGCACGACTCTACATTCCCAAATATAAACCATGTCGATTTTTCACCCGGGGTCGTTTTGTTTATATATCTAGCTTGACGACTCTAGACGAACTTAGTGGAGAATTTGAAAATCAACGGTAACTTTGACTAGTAAGAGGAAGTTATTGCGAAGTAACTGTTTTTAATTTAAAAAAAAACTAGCCGTTGGGTACATTTTTGCTATAAATAGAGACCTATCTCTTCCAAACTTATTCACCCATCACTTTTAATCTTCCTAAATCAGTCACCTATCACTTTCAAACACTCAAAAATGGCTTCAACTCCTTTCAATAATCTAGAAGATGTTGCTATTGTCGAGCACACACCACTCTCACAAAGCACTCCAGTTGAGGAAGCGCAATGGGTGGCTGATGAACGAAGACCCAACAAGGGCCTTACTTTGGGCATGATCAAAACACCAATGCTTGGTGGAAACGGGTGTTTAAGGTATTCAAAGCACTAAGCGGAAATCGTTATAGGAGGACGCTCCCACAAATAAGGGAAAGGTACGCATATTTATACAATGAATGCGTACTGCTAAGAAACGAATTGAAAGCTCGTAAGGACGCTATGCCGAACGAACCTCGAATGAGTAGAGTAAGTTTGTGAATCAATATTGCTTTGATCAAAAATAATTTAATTTGGTTATCATTATTCAACAACGCTAACTTATTTTAAAAATTGTTTTTCCAGTATACTTTGGGTCGGACCCAATACGAATTAAAGTACGGCCATGAGTTTTTGCACGAGGACTGCTACACTCTCTTGGAGGAAGTTGAATGGCAATTCTCCCAATATAATTAAACTCGTATAGATTTTCTATGGCAATGTATTGAACAATTTAATGTGTTTTCCTTCTATTTTATTTGAACTACATGTATGTTTTGGATTCAATAAAACACATGACTTCAAATATCTGCAATAACTATAGTTCATAAAGGGTCGTCATGATTCGTTAAAGCAAAAGTGACGACTCTAAAGATTTTTTGAAATTTTTGGCTTGAGTCGTCATTTTGGGAAAAGAAAATATTAACGACTCTAAAGGTCAATTGACACGAGACTATTTGACGGTTCACAAGGCTGTCATTCAATAAACATAACACATTAACGACACTTTCTATCATCAAGAGTCGTCACTTGTTTAATATACATAATGACGATCCTTAATGCGGTTAATGTGAATTTTGAATTCACCAAATGTGGTTGAGTCGGGCAACGGTTAAAAATTCAAAAAAATGATCATTTGGTTCCTTAATCTCTATAAATAGAGACCCATACCTCACACATTCTTCACCCAAACCATAATTCTAAACCTTCACATTCATTCTCATACATTTATTATCCAAGAGGAAAAAAGAAGAGGAAACACCATGACTAGTACTTACACTTGGAAGAGAATTGTGCTATTGTGAGAGCTTGGAAAACAGATCACAAACCACTTTGAAGATCTAGGAAAAGACATTGATCAAACATCGGATGCTTGGTGGAACCGTGTATTCATCGTTTTGTGGCGTTAGACGGAAATTGCAACTCAAGGTCTTTGAAACTCGTCAAGGAACAGTTGAGGAGATATTCTTCGAGTGTGAAGTTTTCAAAAGAGAAATCAAGGCCGCAAGGGAAGCCATGCCCAATATTTCGGTGCTATGAGAGTAAGTATTTAAACAAGAGGTAAAACTTATCCAAAGCTTTCAACAATACTAACCGAGTATGTTTGCGTTTTTCGAGTTGAGGAAGGCGTATGGCTATTACGAGGAGCTTCGTGGGAAAAAGTTTGAGTTCGACGATTGCTACTTTATCTTGGAAGGCACCATGTATAATTACGCCATTTATGATTAGGTGTATAAGTGCACCGTTGTTATCTATTGTATTTCATTTCCTTCAATGTATCGCTATGAAAGATGTATGCCTTTTACGATTCAATGAAATGATTCTATGAAATCAAAACTTATGATAATCCAGCGCAAGGGTCGTTATTATATTAAATAAAACACCGAACGACTCTACTTAAAAGTTGAAATTGCGAGATAGGGTCGTCATCTTATATGAATACATATATGACGACTCTAAGTGTTTTATTTACTGAGAGTTCTGGGTTTAGAGTCGTTGGTCTTTAAACAAAACATATTAACGACCCTTTTTGACCTACCATAAAAGTCGTCAGTGTTTATCACCCGCCCCAAACGATTTTTCATAACACCGGAAAAGTTGCGGGTTTGAGTCGTCATCGGTAATTCCAATTCACCGACGACTTTTAAGAGTCGTTAATGAATCCAACCCCGACTATAACGACTCTCACTGCGATTTGACTTAAAACAGTGACCATCAATCGACCCCTTGGAGCACCATTCAGACAATTTCAAGAGTATATGAGGTTTACCTGATTGTTTTGAGGTGCGGGTTCTTCATTTGGAGTATCGGTTCCTTCATTTTGAGGAGTATGATCTTCATTTCCACCATTATTCATGGCTTCCTCCATTAACATCTCCTCATCAAACATCCAATCCATATGATTAGTTGAGACAATATAACCATCAACACAATCATGGTTGTTATTTGAAGCTTCACCAACCTCATTCCCTCCACTTGAATCACTCATTTCAAAAACCCTAATTTTTCCACTCAAAAACTTCTCCTCTTCTTCTCAACACATAAAACCCAAAAATAAAATCTCCACAAATTTTTATCCTAAAATCGAGATTTTTATCTAAACACAATTACCACACTAATCAAAATAATTAATTCTTAATACTAATCACTTAGGGGCATTTTAGCCATTTTAAATTTTTTTTTATAAAGGGGTGACCTAAATTAGGAATGGGTGACCTTTTTTGTCATCTAGTGCTTGGCCCCCAATTAAAAGGTCTGGCCCCAATCAAACCAGGGTATTTTTTGGGGGACCATGGTTTATTTTGGGTAAGACGTTAGAAGTAATTCTAGGTCACCCTTATCTAAATATTTAGATTAATACCAAAATTACCCTCCCGATTATTTTTGTATAATGATTAGTTAGTGTGATTAATTTTTTGATTATGGTTAAATTAATAGATTTTTTTTAAGAGAACTAGAATTATTGAGTGACTATAGTGATAGAAGAAGAAGATGGAGAAAAAATTATTTTGAGATGGGTGAATATGGAGAAAAACTTCCTCTCAGGTACCGAAGTATGCTTGTTACTTAGTGAATGTTGCTATAAACGGCCTAAAATATCTTGAAAATCAAAATTGTAACAAAAAAATTTCTTGAGTTCAACAAAGTTCTTGGTTTTATTATATGAATAACATGTAACCGAACTTTCTGCAACTGAGCTTTAATGGAGTTTTTGTTTGTTTATTAGTCGATGAAAAATCAAATGTAACCGAACTACTATTCTTGAGTTTACCGAGTTTTGTTGGTTCGATCGACTAGACCACGTTGTAACCGAACTTTAAACAACAAAGTTCGGTAAGTTCGCAGAATTTTATTTTTGCGATTAATGAACTTAACATTTGGCTATATAGAGAAGAGTTCGGTTTTGAAATTATTTTGCGAGCTAACCGAACTCATTCACGAGAGGTATGTTCGGTTGGTTCGCAAACTTCAACGCAACCAAGTTCCCAACCGAACTGGCAAGGTTAAAAGTAACCAAGTGTTAGAAGTTGGTTGGTTCGCAAACTTCATCATATTTTGCGAATAACCGAATCGAGCTTATATATGCAATTAGGCAAGCGTTCTAAGTTAAAGTAAAAACTTAAAAATTTTTGCGATCCAATGAAATTTGCACTTGCAAATGCATGTATGGAATTAGTCCATAGTTAGGTTAAAAAGTATTTTTTTGAATCAACCGAATTCCGAGTTCGGTTGAAAAAATTAATTCACAATAACCGAACTTTGCGAATTAAACCGAACTAAAAGTTAATTAGTGAGACTTTTTTTGCGACATAACCGAACTTGTCTCTCAAAAAAAAAAAACCTCCATTAAACCTCTCTCGCAACTTCCATTTTCACTCATTTTGATGATTACTTCTCATTTTTTCAACCAAAAATGAATGACAAGTAATGAGTTTGTAGAATATCTTTGTTAATGATTTAAATTAAGCTATGTATATAGAGGTGGTGGTGGTAATCGACGGTGGTGGTGAATCGGAGGTGGTGGTGGTAATCGGTGGTGGTGATAATCGGAGGTGGTGGTGGTAATCGACGGTGGTGGTGGGAGGAGATGGTGGTTATATATATATATATATATAGGTGGTTATTAGGTTGGTTTTAAATTAAATTAGGTTAAGGGTAGGTTAGTCATTTTAACATTTTAGGACACCCCTTATAACTATAGGGAAGGTGGCCTAATAAGACCATGCCCCAAAAAAATCATGGTCCCAAAAAAAAAAAACGGTTCTTGTAAATAGCATTGTTGTTAGGTAGTCTTTGTGCTACTTGGTATGCCTTTTTTTTTTTTTTCCTGTAAAAGGTGCATAGTAGGTTATGGATTTATGTTCATGGGGCTTTCTTACTTTATGTAAGTATAGCAATTGTTGTGCTCATTTTTGAGCTGGGAATGCCCTTTTATTGTAAAGGCGCATGGTGGATGGGGAACTCTGTTTTCCATTCTTGTCTCTTGTGTAACAACTGTTGTTTGCCTAATATAACTTTTTTTACCGAGCAAAAAAAAAAATAAAATAAAAAAAATAACATGTCTTTTATGTTATTTTTACTCTTAACCTAAATCTAATTATAATCAAAATAACTAAACCTAAACCAAGAGAAACAGAAAAAACGTCTCCTCATTTTCTTCTTTTTCTTCTCTTCTTCTTTAATGACGATTAATTTTCGTTCCTCAAACCAGGGTAAATGATTTCAATTAGGTGAAACCTAAAAACCCATCTTTATTTTTTGTTTTGTTTTTGATTGCATGAATAGCTTAGATTTGACTAAGCTAGAGGATTTAGAAATTAGTTTCTAAACAGAATACAATTGGAAATCAATATTTTCTAACCGTAGACTAATTCTACTTGTCTAAAAATATGAAATACCAACCATCGAATCGGTTTGGTTTGTGGTTGGGAAATATGAACTCCTAACGTTATATATAATATTTACGATTAGGAAAAGTCTTTTCAAGAAAAAAAAAAAAAAATCTACGATTGGAAAACCTATACTGGTAAGTTACCCCGTATTTTGTTTACGGTTGAGAAAATATAAACTCCTAGCCATATCTTATATTTACGGTTAGGAAACCTAACTGTAAGTTCGATTTAAAAAAAAAAAAAAAAAAAAAACCGATTGTTTATCTTTATTTTCAAAAGCTAATTATAAATCAAATTATTAGTCTAATTTAATCACTAATCTTGTTTATTTTAGATTAATCATTACCACTAATTAATCGAGTGCGTTCTTAGCCATTCACAAAATTAATAGGATAAGAGGTTTTGAAGATTATTATTTGGTGACCCGATTTTGTCATCTTGTGAGCCATCAAAATCAAAAACTTGGAGCCCTTATAATAGGATTCTTCCAATATTGGGTACATTCTGAAATTCCAAACCTCACAATCTAACAATCCTAATTTCAACGGTTGAAAATCCATTGATGTTATGCATTTCAAAATATGCTCATTTTTGATAGAAACATATCTTCAAAACATTAGCTTTAAATCAGCTACTAATAAGATTTTATGAGATAGTATGAGAATAAAAGTGTAAGTTGATCCACGCTCTTTAAAAACTTGTTGTGTAATAAGCAATATATTTTGCAAACTATAATTTGTGTTAGTTAAAAAATAGACACATGTTGAATGAAGATCGGAGGGAACAGAAGAACATTATGTTAGGACTACATCTGTGACGTGATTCATGAATGTTCTAGAATGTGTTATATGTAGAATGTTTGTATTCTAGGAAAGCTTAAGATAGGTAATACTTGAGGTACAAGTAGTTAGAGTCTGCATATATATATATATATATATATATATATATATATATATATATATATATATATTCTCCCTGTATGATCAAATACATTGAAATTAATAAGAATTTATACTTCTCTAAACTCTTCTATCTCTTCTGTCTCTTCTCTAAACCTAAACTATACCTATTCTCGACTTGGTATCAGCCTTGTTCGATTCTCCATGGCTTCCGCATCTACTACAGTCTCAACAATTTCAACAGTTCTCAATTCTTCTCAATCTATGATGGCTTATTCTGTTTTTTCTCAACCTCATCATATTATTACAGTCAAACTTGATGAAACAAATTATTCCCTTTGGCGTGCTCAGTTTCTTCCCTATCTTCAAGGTTATGATCTTCTTTGGCTTTATTCTTGGTGAAAACCCATGTCCTGCTGCTACTCTTGAAAATACTGCAAACCCTAATCCGCCATGCTACATGGATGAAACAAGACAGAATTCTTATAGGTTGGATTTTTTCTTCTCTAACTCCTACTGTTTTATGAAAAGTTCATCGTCTTACTAGCTCACATGAAGTATGGTCTTCTCTGGAATCCCTATTTCCTTCTAAATATGATGCACATATTCATCACCTCTAATGTGAACTTCGTGCTTTGAAGAAAGGATCTCATTCTATGAGAGATTACATAGATCGTTCTCGTGATATCGTAGACAATCTTGCTGTTGTTGATACTACAATTACCAATACTGAGCTACGTCACTGTATTCTGGCTGATTTGGACTCATCTTATGATGCCATAATAATGTCTCTTAAAACATCAATGGGAACCATGAAGCTTGAAGATTTTATTACATATCTTCTTACTTTTGAACTAGCGTGTAAGCGACAAAACAAAACTCTCAATTCTCAACTTGTGGCTATCGCTTCTTCTTCAAGACCGACAATGTCCAACATTAGAAGTAGCACTAGACAACAACCTGGTGGTACTCGTGATAAATTGCCTTGTCAATTGTGTGATAAAGTCGTACATCCTACTACACCTCTTTGAAACGCTTTGATCTTAATTTTAGACCATAACCTCCTCTTCGTTCACCAGTCTCACCCTTCGACTTTCTAATGCTCCTCGTGCCTATATTTCTCAAGCACCAAGATCACCTTCTAATGCTCATTGGGTTCTGATAGGTGGAGCGATCGATCATATCACTAATGATTTTTCCGGCTAAGTCTTCCATTTGAATACACCGGTCTTGACGGATCGATTGGGTAATGGTTCTTCCTGTTCTAATTTTTTCATATTGGTTCTTCTTTTCTAGGCACTTATGATCGTAAGTTACATATTAAAAACACAATCTATGCTCCTCAAATCTCTCTGTAATTTGTTATCTCTTTCTCGACTAACAACCGATAACAATGTGTTATTTGAATTTCATCCTGATTTTGTCTTGTGAAGGATCAATGTACGGGGAAGGTACTTCTACGCGGCCGTAGGGAAGGTGGTCTCTATGAGATTGATGTTTCGTCAGTCTCTCCAGCAGCCTGTGTTAGTGAACGTACTAGTCTACATAATTGGCACTCTAGGTTAGGTCATCCTATGATGCGAACTGTGCGTCATATTATTTCTAAGTTTTCTCTTCCTGTTTCTAGTAACACTATCAATTTTTTCTCTTCTTTGTCATGAATGTCGTAGACAAAATTGTCATTTCCTTCTAGTGCAACTAAATATTTGAATATTTTAGACTTAGTTGTCTCTGATGTTTGGGGTCCGTCTCATGTTTTGTATAATGAAGGATATCGATATTACATTATTTTCATTGATGCACATAGTCGTTTTACCTAGATGTTTCCTATGTCTCACAAATCAGAAGTATCTTCCATCTTTCTTGTTTTTCAAAAACATGTGTAAAATCTTTTTAACAGGAAAATAAAATTTTTTCCAGCCGCACAATCTTTTGAATATCGTAAGCTCACTTCTTATCTTCAACAACATGTTATTTTTCACCGATTCTCATGTCCACATACTTGAACAAAATGGTTTAGTTGAAAGACGACATCATCATATTCGTGAGACGGGTCTTACTCTTTTGTATATGGCCTGGGTTCCTTCATCTTCCGTATGATGCATTTTTACGACTTGATCTTTAATGAATCGTGTTCTATCTTTCTTCTGCACTTGCAAAAACCTCTCCATATGAGGTTCTCTTTGGTACACCACCTGATTATAATTCGTTGCATGTATTTGGGTGTTTATGCTATCCTCATCTTCGTCCATATAGATCCCATAAAAGGCAACCATTATCCTCTCCATGTATTTTCATAGGATACAGTCCTTCACATAAAGGGTATAAGTGCCTACATATCCCTATTGGTCGTATCTATATTAGTCGACATGTTGTGTTCAATGAGACTGTCTTTCCCTTTGCTGCGTCGGCAACACCTTCTCTGTCATCCACTGATAAGGTAATATCTACTCCACTAAATATCATTCCATTCTCTATAAGATCCACTCATAATATTTTATCACAACAGTCTTCTCCTAGTAATGATATACTTTTTATTGACACTCAAGTTTCTCAAAAGCATCACTGCATTTGGCCCTCAAACCGAGGTGCAGTACTACTTCACCACAGCTACTGCGCCAAATTCTTCTTATACAAGATGCTCATATTTCGTCTAGTATTGATTCAACTACATCAATCAAAGAGAATGATTCATCTCATATTTCGTTTTTACCGGTTATCTATGATTACTAGAGCTAGAGATGGTATTTTACAAACCAAATTCCAAGTATGCTCTTATAGGGCCGACTTTGAACCAACTTATTATTCATAAGCCAAACCAGATCCAAAGTGGCGTAAAGCATCGAGATCATCGAATACAATGCATTGCTTCAAAATGGTACGTGGACTTTAGTTCCTTATCATCCATTCATGAATCTTATTGGGTGTAAGTGGGTTTTTCATATTAAACGAAAGTCGATGGAACCATTGAACGTTATAAGCTCGTTTGGTAGCCAAAGGATACAATCAACAATAAGGTGTTGATTATGGTGAAACATATAGTCCAGTTGTCAAACTTGCACTATACTTATAATTCTACGTTGCTCTTTCTCATAATTGGTCTATCAATCGGTTTGATGTTTAAAATGCGTTTTCACATGGAAATCTTGAGGAAGAAGCTTATATGAAGCGACCTCCAGGACATCTGATCCTAATTTTCCTACATATGTGTGTAAGTTATATCGGTCTCTTTATGGCTTGAACAGCTCCTCGTGCACAGTATCATAAACTTAGCACTTTCTTGCTACACAATGGTTTTGTTACTTCTAAATGTGATTCATCTCTATTTATCAGACGTGATGATACATGGATTGTTTTCTTGCTAGTCTATGTTGATGATATCATTCTTACTGGTTCCAGTATATTAGGGTTGGCATCTATTCGTACATGTTTACAACATGAGTTTGCACTTAAAGATCTTGGCTCTTTGTTTTATTTTCTTGGAATTGAAGCAACTCGTACGTCTTCTGGTTTATTTCTTACGCAACGACGATATGTTCATGATCTTACTGTTAGAGTTAAAATGGATGGTGTCAAACCAATACAAACTCCACTCAGTACAACTGGAGGTATGTCATCTGATCATAGTACTTTACTCGGCTGATGCTACGGAATACAAAAGCATTGTTGGAGCTTTACAATACTTGAAATTTACTCGTCCGATTTGGCTTATGTTGTTAACAAGGTTTGTCAATTCATGCATAACCCAACTGAATTTCATTGGAGTTTAGTCAAACGTATATTACGTTATTTAAAACATACATCTACGTTTGGAATATATCTTGACAAGAACCACCATATAGTTATCTTTTACTGGCATTATACGGATTCTGATTCATTTGGGTCTTTGGATGATCGGACGCTCAACTAGTGGATATTGTATCTTCTTATGTGGTAATCTTATTTCATGGAGTGCTCGTAAAAAAAAGACAATGTTTCGTTCACGATCGAAGTGAATATCGTGGGCTTGCAATTGCTACTACCGAGATTATGTGGATACAATCTCTTCTTTCGCATTCATAGGTGTCTACTAAATCTCCTCCAATATTATGGTGTGACAATCTTGGAGCAACTTATCTTACCGTTAATCCTATATTTCATGCTCGAACAAAACATATTGAAATAGATTATCATTTTGTTCGTGATCAAGTTTGTTCTAAACAGTTGGATGTTGGTTCATTTCTTCTAAACATCAAGTTGCGAGATATATTTACAAAACCGCCTCCCAAAGATAGATTTATTTATCATAGAACCAAGCTTACGGTTCAAGGTGACCCGTTACGCTTGCGGGGCGGGTGTTAGGACTACATCTGTGACGTGATAGTCAAGCTATCAGTTTTCATGAATGTTCGAGAATGTGTTATATGTAGAATGTTTGTATTATAGGAGAGCTTAAGATATGCAATACTTGAGGTACAAGTCGTTAGAGTCTGTATATATATGTTCTCCTGTATGATCAAATACATTGAAATTAATAAGAAGTTATACTTCTCTAAACTCTTGTGTCTCTTCTCTAAACTCTCCTGTCTCTTCTCTAAACCTAAACTATACCTATTCTCGACTCATTAGGTTTATGAGGAGCGCTATTTTGCTCTCACCACAGCTCTCCAGAGTTCTCAAATGTGAGGCCAAAACTCTAGAGTTCTCAAATGTGAGGCTAAAATATATGTGGTGACTGGAGCATTTGGATTCAATTATTATACATAAAGATTGAGTTCAATAAGAAGGTTAATACTGTGTGTCTAAAAACAAGCTAA
>JAJJWW010010670.1:0-41016 GCA_023531295.1 Papaver armeniacum
TTAGGCAAGTCATTAGGAGAGAGAAAGTTTGTAGTGATTGTAATTTCTTTAGCTCTTTTCCATTTTATCTTGTCTTCCTCCTTCAAATCGTCTTGTTAGCATCTATAATATCATGCTCATGCCTGTTTTAGATTTTCTCTTGTTTTAGGGTAGTTACGGCAGTTATCTTCATCAACTATGCGTAGAACACGAACCAGGAAAGCTTCGTCTTCAACACCACACCGCAACGCATCACCGGTCTCTGCTTCTCCTACCATATCTCCCTTGCCTTATCACAATGGCCACCCTTTGTCGAATTCTCAACACACCTCTCCGGATTCTCAACACCCATCGACTTCAACTCAAAGCGACAAAATCCCTTGTCCATTCAAGAACTGCGATGGATGTGTTGGAGGTGTTGCAGGCAGGGGGTACGCCAAAAGTGCAATTTACAAACATATTCATGATAAGTACTTTCCTACTGATAGTGACATGGAGAAGTGCAGAGATAGAATCCGTAACAACAGTGCCTGCTACATTGCGTGGGAGAAGAGCCTACATGCCATGCAGATGTGGCTCTGCATTAGATGCCTGCATGTTCATGCTTGGAACAAATCCTGCTGCAACCATCAACCTGGAGATATAATTCCTGGTCCATACAATGAGGGAAGAATTGACTTTCTAATACATGGGGTGGAGAAGCCTCAAGGACTCGATAACCTTGCACCTTGTTATTCACATACGGTTCAGGAAAGTGGTCTTACAGTGGAATTACTTAACAGTATTTTCCAGAAACGCATCCTTACTACTGTAAGTATACCTCCATCATGTCGCCTGAACTTTTCTCGAACTTTAAAAGCAGCTTTGGACAAGGTACTTACAAACCCTAACAATGTGGCGACATGGTTACAATTGTTGCTTCTGCCTATTTGCACATTGAACCGTTACATGCCAAAGAGTTCGAATGAAGCTCGTTCGAGCAACGAAAGAAACTTGATTGCCACCATTAACTTGTCTTTGGCTCATTGGAGAGAACCCAATGGGTGTAGTGTTCAGCTCGAAATTACTTACTTCGTCGAGCCAAACTGACAGATAACGACAACCCAGTGGCAAACAGAAGAAGAAGACGAGTTCTAACGTGGAAGCTTGCAGGAAGAAACTATCTTATGGCCACTATACTGCAGTCATTCGCATTCTCTATTCAAATGGACTAGCCCCTCCTACTCCGGATACATTGTCTGAACTCCAACTGAAACATCCACAGGCTCCACCACCTTCCATTCCAACAGAAGATATTACTGCACCTGCCTTATCCGTAGATGCTGCACAAGTACTGACTGCCATCAAAAGTTTTCCTAAGGGCACATCATGTGGCAGAGACAGCCTTAGGGCGCAACATCTACTCGATGCCTTAAGTGGTCCTGCTGCGGCAGTTGGGGAAGAACTACTAGCTTCTATCACAGGTGTGGTCAATCTATGGCTGGATGGCATATGCCCTTCTATACTTGGAGAGTATATTGCAAGTGCTCCGTTAATTCCCCTACTCAAGCCAGGAGGCGGCATACGGCCAATTGCTGTCGGGACGATATGGAGGAGACTTTGCTCCAAACTAGCAGCCACTAACGTCTGTAAAGACCTGGCTTCTTACTTTGGCACTTACCAATTTGGAGTAGGCGTGCCCTGTGGCGGTGAAGGCATACTACACGCCGCAACTAGGCTGTTGGAGATGACTGGTGAGGATAACACTAAAACCATGATGCTTATAGATTTCAGCAATGCCTTTAATCTGGTTGACAGATCCACATTGGTTAGAGAAGTTCGAACACACTGCCCAGGAATATCTCGATGGGTGGAGTTTTGTTATTCAAAGCCTTCCAGGCTCTACTATAACGACTCAATAATCTCATCAGATCAAGGCGTGCAGCAGGGAGACCCACTTGGTCCCCTACTGTTTGCTCTCACCTTACAACCTCTAGTCAACATGATTGCTGATCACTGCAAGCTAGACCTCCATGCTTGGTACCTGGATGACGGTACCATTGCAGGTGATACAATGGAAGTGGCTAAGGCTTTGCACATCATACAAAAGGAAGGCCCAAGAGAGGATTACAACTGAACATTCAGAAGACTGAAATCTACTGGCCATCACCAGACCCACGCTGTAGTCAATCCGGTGTCTTTCCGAGTGATATTGGCAGGCCATCAGGTGGTGTAAAACTCTTGGGTGGCCCGGTTAGCCTCGACTCTCAATATTGCAGTGCCGTTGTTCTTCACAGGGTAGACAAAACTATCCAGTTGATGCAAAGAGTGCAGCAACTACACGACCCACAGAGTGAGCTTCTCTTGCTACGAAACTACACTGGCGTTTCGAGACTCTACTTCGCACTACGTACCACCTGCCCAACTAACTTGCAAGCAGCTGCTTCTCTCTATGATGACCATTTAATACAGTACCTGCGACAACTCACTGTAGGGGATGGTGCAGGGTTCGGCTTAGTTCAACAGCGCCTAGCCACCTTACCAATCAAAGATGGTGGCCTCGGCATCTATACAATTGCAGATACATCGAGGTATTGTTACTTGGCTTCTTATACTCAAACCAAGCATTTACAAGAAGCCATTCTACAATGTTCACCTCCTGCTGCCCCTAGCCCTCGGTATGAACATGCTCTTCAAACCTTTATGCAAACTTGTGGATTATCATCTTCCAACTTCAGCATCCCTACTGCCGCCCCTCATCCCATGAAATCAATGGCGGCAATCTACTTTGGCGCTGTCAAGGAAAACTTAGCTAATAGCTTCCACATGAATGAGCGTGAATCACTTATTTGGCAATGCAACAGGAGAGAACATGCGATGGATTTTCTAAAAGCTGTCCCTATTAGTGGGTTGAACCAAACTGTTGCACCACGACAGTTTCGCTCCATTCTTAGATACAGGCTTGCCATACCATTCTTTTAGGAAGACAGCAGATGTTCAATATGCAACCGGCCAATGGATATCTACGCAGATCATGCAGTGCACCGTGCAAGTGAAGTGGGTTCGAAATTTAGACACGATATGGCCCGAGACGCCCTAATTGACATATGTTACAGGGCAGGGGTTGTGGCTCGAAAAGAAGTCACCCTCGGGTTTCTTTCTAACACAGCCAAAGAACTTAAACCGGCTGATATCATTGTCTACAACTGGGAGGACGGAAAAGATGTTTGTTTCGATGTCACCGGAGTTTCACCTTTCACAACTGCCAGAACGCGTAACTTTCCTCCGAGTCAAGCAATCAACGCTGCTGTGAGCCGCAAGCACACAAAATACTTAGATAAATATCTATCACACGGCTATGGCTTCAAGGCGTTAGCGTTTTCTACCCTAGGTGAAATGGGTGAAGACTTGGTTATTTTTCTCAAGAGATTAGGTAATTTCTTAGTCAGTCATGATGCAAATTACAAAATAGGTAGTTCTTTGTTCCATAGGCTTGGTATTATTATTCAAAAAGGTGTTGGCGCCCATCTTGTTGCTCGGCTGCCCACTACCGACGTGTAACAAACATATTTTCTTCTCGCTAATAAAATGCCCTGAGTGGCAGAATTCATAATAAAATAATAATAATAATAATAATAATAATAATTTTTTTATTCATTTATTTGATAATTTTACGAATAATAATTGTTAATTAAGTTTACAGGTCGGTGGAAGGCAACCTGGTGACAAGCTGGGCGCCAACCCCTTTTTGAATCGCCACTCCTATTCTATGAAAAAGGGCACTGCCTATTTTATGATTGGCATCATAGCTTCGAAGGAAGTTCCTTAATCTGTTCAAAAAAGCAATTGTGTCGTCCCCTAATTCCCCAAGAGTTGAGAATGCAAGCACGCCAAATCCATGAGAGGAGCATTTATCAAGGTACTTATGTAATTTGCGGGTACTAGCCATGGTGATAGCGTGTCCAGGAGTAAAACTGCGGGTACAAGCGCTGGTGAAGGGAGAGACGCCAGTGACATCAAAGCAAACATCCTTCCCATTCTCCCAGTTAAGAACGAGAATATCTGCCGGTTTAAGATCTTTGGCTGAGTTGGAACGAAGGCCGAGGGAAGCTTTCTTTCTGGCCGGAACCCCATCTTTATAGCATATGTCTACAAAAACGTATCGAACTCCATCGTGCCGATATTTATTCCCCACGTCCTTAGCACAGTGTACATCATGGTCGCCGAAGATATCCATGGGTTTGTCGCAGCAAGCACAGAAGGTGTTGTCGACAAAGAGGGGGATGCCAAGCCAGTATTGGAGTACTGCGCGGAACTGTCTAGGCCCCATGCATTGACCAAGCCCATGAATAGGAATTGATTTGAGGAAGTCCATAGCATTAGGGATCCGGTTGTTGTGCCAAAGGAATAAGTCACGCTCTGTAAAAGAATAAACTGTTGGTAAAGATTTCGTGATACCATCAAAGTAATTAGCAGCCAGTTTGCGCATAAACTATGGGATATCAGTGCATGCTCATAGTTAGCACATGAATCCAGGGCATCATGACAGGTCAAAATGGAGCTTTGAAGCTACCGCATCTGGGTGCAGGAGGCGAGGTAGCAGTATAGTACTGTGTCATCCATTGTAAGGATTCTGAGGCCACCATGTTTCATTGGCAGAGTCGCAAGGCGTTGCTGTATAAGGCCGAAGCCGGAACCATCCCCAACAATTATCTTACGCAAGTGCCGCAGGAGATGCAGATCAAAGTTGGAGGCATCCGGTTGTAGGGCTTGTGTGCAAGTGGTTCGCAAAGTGAAATATAACTTCGAAACCCCACTGCAGTTCCGTAGCAGGAGTAGTTCGGCTTGTGGGTCGTGCAACTGTTGGATTTTGTCCATCAATTGCACAGTTTTATCGATATTCCATTGGACTATATCATGACGAAATTTCAGATCAAGGCTGACTGAACCTCCTAGCATTTTAAGTTTTAACCCCTGAAGTTTGTACGCCAATCTGGGCAGGGAATACATTAGTATTGTCTCTTCTAGTATCGTATGATGGCCAGAAAAGTTCTGTTTTGGACAGATTTAGATGCAGTCCTATGCGTGGTCCTTCATATCGAAGGATACGTAGTGCTTTAGCAACTTCCAGTGTGTCTCCTGCTATTGTACCGTCATCTAAATACCAAGCATGGAAGCAAGGAAGCATTGTGTGGCGATTATTTCAGCAATGGGTTGTAATGCTAGAGCGAATAATAGAGGGCCGAGAGGATCGCCCTGCTGGACACCCTGTGCGGAAGACAAAGCAACGTCGTTGTAGTAAAGTTTAGCCGGAGATGAATAGTAGAATTCAACCCACTTTGAGATGTTGGGGCAACGGGTTCTGACTTCCCTAATAATCGTTGAAAAGGTGTAGGGGCTCAACTTGTTGCTAGGTTGCCCTCTATCGACATTGTACCTTGTATTTGATTCTTTTGTTAATAAAAGCCTTTGCGGCGCCTTTTCTCAAAAAAAAAATTAAAAAAAAAATAATAATAATAAAATCCTCACTCAACTCTCTTAAAGTAGTGAATGCCAAGACGCCAAACCCGTGTCCATTAGCTGAGCATGTTTCCAAATATTTGCTATTCTTGCGCGTGATAGCAGCTTTAATAGCTTGCCCAGGAGTAAAAGTGCGAGTTCTAGCACTCGTGAAAGGCGAGACACTTGTAATATCAAAACAAACATCTTTACCTACATCCCAATTATACACTAAAATGTCAGCGGGTTTCAAGTCATTACTTTCGTTCGAAAGGAAGCCTAGTGAAACTTCTTTTCTGGCAACAACCCCTGCTTTATAGCACATATCTGCGGTAGCGTCACAAACCATGTCATGCCTAAATTTTACACCCACTTCCTTGGCACAATGTAAGGCGTGATCATCGTAAATATCCATAGGTCGCTGACATATCAAACACAAGCTGTCTTTAACAAACAATGGCATAACAAGTCTATACTGCACAACATACCTGAATTGCCTAGGCCCAACAGCTTGGTGCAGACCATGAATAGGAATAGCTTTCAAAAATTCCATAGCATGCTCTTTTCTGTTACACAGCCAAATGAGGGATTCATGTTCGCTCAAAGTAAACCTAGAGGGTAAGGATTCCTTGACAACACCAAAGTAAATTACCGCCAAAGACTTCATGAAATGGGGGGGGCGGTGTCATTGATGTTAAACTCATAATTAGATAACCCACAAACTTGTGTAAATACCTGAAGAACGTGTTCAAAGCTGCGGCTTAAATCAGCTGAAGGAGAGAGCTTCAAGATGGTGTGTTGCAATTGTTGGGTTTGAGCAGTAGATGACAAATAGCAGTAGGTGCCTGTATCGTCCATTGTGGATACTCCCAAGCCTCCATCCTTCATGGGCAAAGTGGCTAAGCGCTGCTGGACAAGACCAAAACCTACACCATCACCAACTATGATATGTCTCAGGTATTGAAATAAGTGTTCATCAAAGCGAGAAGTTGCAGCATGTATAGCCAAAGGACTTGTTGTCCTGAGAGTGAAATAAAGTCTAGAGACGCCAGTGCAGTTACGCAAAAGTAAAAGTTCACACTGAGGGTCTTGCAATTTCCTGATCTTTTGCATCAGTTGAATGGTTTTATCAACCCTGTTGAGAACCATGTTGCTACAAAATTGCATATCAAGGCTGACTGGACCTCCTAAAAGCTTTACGCCAGTTGAAGCTTTACCAATATTTGCAGGAAATAGACCATCTTCACTGCACCTGGGATCTGGTGAGGGCCAAAAGAGATCAGTTTTGGAAATGTTTAGATGTAAACCCCTCTTAGGTCCTTCAGTTTGTATGATTTGCAAGGCCTTCGCTACCTCTAGCGTATCACCTGCAAGTGTACCATCATCAAGGTACCAGGCATTAAATTCCAAGGTACATTGTGAAGCAATTTGAGTAACAAGGGGGTGCAATGCAAGCGCAAACAAAAGGGGACCAAGTGGGTCACCCTGTTGGACACCTTTAGCTGATGAAAGAACTGCATCGTTGTAATACAATCTAGCCGGTGAAGAATAACAAAACTCGACCCATTTTGCAATGCTTGGGAAGTGAGTTCTAACTTCACGAATCAAAGTAGACATGTCTACAAGATTTAAAGCATTCGAAAAATCTATGAGCATCATGGTTTGTGTGTTGCAATCACCCTTCATCTCCAATAATCTGTTAGCCGCGTGTAAAATGTCTTCACCACCACAGGGAATACCAAAACCAAATTGGTGAGTACCCAGATATAAAGTGACTTTCTTGCATACTGAGGTAGCAGTCAGCTTAGAACATAATCTTCTCCAGATTGTTCCAACAGCGATTGGCCTAACACCACCACTTGGTTTTAGCAACGGAATCAAAGGCGCACTAACCACATACTGCAGCATTACCACTGAGAGCATCAAGGAGATGCTGAGCTCTTAAGCCATCTCTCCCGTATGACGTGCCTTTGGGAAAGTTTTTTAAAGCAGACAAAAATGATTTAGCATCCACAGATAAAGGAGGTGTTGAAATATCCTCAGCACGTATTGATGTGATTTTGAAAGTTGCTGTAAAGTGGTAAGAAAGATGTCGTTCCTCTCAGACTTGTGAAGGATTTTTTTAGATTCAAATAAAACTATAAAACTCAAAGAAGGTGTTGTATCAAGATTTTAAAAGCACTGAGACTCATGATTCCACCAAACTCCAATTTTTATGTGATTTAATATAATCAATATTCGTGCAACTCTTTACGTTTAAAGTGATTCTAATATTCTGCAAAGGTAGATTTTTAGAATAACAATTGTATTTCGAAAGCATAGAATATCAAAAACCTAGGTCTAAGAATAGTCTATCAAGATAAATCACAATTGCTTATGAAAAATCATTCAATCACTTTTCAATCAAGGTAAATAATCTTAAAAGAGATTGCAAAAATTAATTAAAATAGAAATTACCACACACATCATGGAAAATTTGCTTCCTCCGTCGCCTCAGCAATGGGGTTTAGCTCCTCATATTAATCACGTGCTCAAAATAGGTGTTCATAGCTCAAAAGTGTGAAAAACAAGAGAAAGCTAATAACTCAGGCAGTTTGCAACGCTGAAGAGGCGTTACAAACAGACTATTACAGAAGAAATAAGACTGCCTCTTAAATGATATTTCTTTTGTGCTGTTTGAATACGATATATGAAAACTGCAGTTGAATATAAGACTGCTCTGCGACTGACTCCGTTGGTCCAATGTTCTTCGTGTTCTTGATAACTGCAGCAGCAGCAACAACAATTCCTGCAGCTCTGATTTCTTCTCCTCTATGCCTCCGTTCGTCCCCAAAAGTCTCGACTCCCTTCTCTGGATCCCCTTATTCCTTTATATACGTAACAGGGCCAAGTAATCTCGAGAATATCTTCCCAATCTTCTCTTTTTCTTTTCTTTTAAGTCACAGGAAAATCTCCTTATTTTCTTCTCCTGCCCGTCAATAACAGAGTCCAACTCTTTCCAAATATGATAGATATGATCCCGAGAGATTTCATCCGTACGTAACTTCCATACTAAGTCATAATATGACCAAAACTCGCACCCTGTTACCGTAAATAGCTCATTCTTCCCTGTTTTCGGTAACTACCTCTTCTTTTCCTTTTTTATTCGATTTTGAATCAATTACCATGTATGTTTCAACGCCACAGGCCCATACTAATCCATGTCCAAGAAAGAATCAGATAGAAACTCGCCCGAACTCTCGTATGTAGCACAACCGACTCCGAGAAATTCTTCGTCCATGTTTTCACGAGATGGGAATGGTAACTTCCTTTTTTATCGAATCCCAAACGTATACCAACCCTGTTTTGAGTTAACAGGCCCATACCAATGTAAATCCACGTCAAACTCCCACTGAATCTCTTCGTAAATCAACTAAAAAACTTTGCACTGAACTGAACATTTTTCCCGCCTAAAGTCGGATTCAAATGGTGAAGATGGAGTGCCCCATATCCTCCGATGGGGTGCCGATAAAAAGGGGTGTAAATAGTGATAGGTTACCCCTTATCAACTTAGGTGCCCCTTATCCAAATGAGGGGTCTGAATAGTAATTTTCTCCCATGAGCGCAAATACCACTTTTCGAGCCAATTTTCCCGCAAAAGCTTATTTCTCCAAAAACACCTACAAAAACATAAAATAATCAAATAAGTATAAAATCGAGCACTAATAATACACATTATTGAGAATAAAATAGACACATAAATGCGTCTATCAGGTATATGCGGAGAAGGTCCATCTGGATGTTTCTGCTGAAGCTCAAACAGTTTGTCTGGGGTCGGTGGTGCTATACCATTCGAAGAAAGGACTCTGATAGCAGCAGAGTAATGGCCATAGCTAAGCTTCTTTCTGCACGCTGCTAGGTTAGTATTCCCCTTTTTCGTCTTGGTGGCTTGCTTTAGATTGCTATTATGCTTAGACAAGTCGAGCAACTTCTCAGCCATAATGATACATGCATTGGGTTCTTTCCATTGTTGTAGAGCATGATTAATTGCAGCAGTTTGCAATTTCTTCCTCATACCAGAACGATGTTCCATAGAACATTTTGGCACATAAAGAATTAAAGTGCATGATGGTAGCAAGAGGAGTTGTATCCAAGCATCTAAGTCATTGGTTTGTGATATAACCTTGTCTAAGGCAGTTTTTAAAGTTCTTGAAAAACTTAAACGACATTGAGGAGGAATACTCACAACGGTGGTGATTTGTTTTTGAAAGATAACATTGAGCATCTCCACATTAAGACCCCTTGCATCTTCATTAACCACTATAGAAGCAGTTGCAGTACTTGCTGAGTTATCAGTAGGAGTAGATTGAGGCCTAATAGTATCATGTATAACAAAATCTGCACCCCTACCATTAAATGGTCCTGCAATGACAAACCCAGGGAGATGCTTTCTGCAAGGCTTCCTCCAAGCATAAGTATGCAAACATTTAATGCATAACCAAGATTGCATATCAGACAAGGTTCTCTCCCATGCATCAAAACAATTCAGATTATTGCGAATTCTCTCCCTAAAGATTTATTTGGCAATCGCAGTAGGAAAGTTCCTATCATTTATGTGCCGAAGGATTGCACTCCTTGCATATCCTCTACCCCCAACACCACTGATACAACCATCAAAAATTTTAAAGGGACAAGGGACCTTGTCACTCTGAGATGATGATGTAGTTGCAAACTGAGACGATGAAGGCGATCCCAACGGTGAATCTAAAGGTGCATCACTGCTGCACTGATGAAACTCATTAGCAGTTTGATTAACACAACCTTGAGGGATGGAACGCAAGCATTGTGCCTGACTAGACCTAGTAACCCTTGGCATAGTAATTCAGAGAAACTAACAATAGTAACAACAATCACAACCTATAAATCTCGACAAGATTGCGCTAAAATCAAATGAATTCGAAAATCAAACACAATGAGAGAACCATGAGACAATTAGGACCCAAGGAATGGGAAATTAAGAGTTCAAACTAGGTAAACAATCCCAATTGAACCAATAAAATACCATTCATTAAAGCGCTAATTAAAAAACCAAGATGAACAGGATAACGTCTCAAAACAAGAAACTTCAAACTCAAAGCACTCTTCTTATCAGTGATGAACAAAAAAAAAAACCCCTGTTACGGCTTCTACACACACACAACTCCTGAAAATACCTCCTGCTACAGCCAATCACACACACACAGAAACACTTAACCCATGTTCAATCACACTCAGAAGAAAACAGCTTCAACAACAGACAACATCCCTGATTCTGGTTCTTCAAACCCACACAAAATAAAAACCACATCCACAAACAACCACAGACCCTCCTACTTTCAAATCTACAAAACTTTATCTTGAATATTGATTCACATAATATGAATTAGCACTAGTAATAACTAGCCACGTCCCCTGCAACAGCTTTAATCCTAACCTTCAAAACCCTAATTATCCCAATTCACTCCTGAGGAATGAGAATTAGATTAATTAAAGCTCTCCCTTGCAATCAAACCACAAAACCCACCATTAATTCAACATCAATTTCACACAACTGCCAATCTTTTCGAAAAACCTGAACCCTAACTTTCACAGAAACACCTCTATCAAACAAAAACAAGCCCAGGCCAAATCGACTCTAAAAAAACTCGAAAAAAACGCACCACGTTTGTAAGAATCACACCCTGAAAAAGCCCCAACTTGTGTTTAATTTAGTCAACAGGACTGTGTTGGTTAGAGAGGTCAGAGAGAGGTGCCCAAGTATAGTCAGTTGGGTGGAATTTTGTTATTCCAAACCCGCCAGACTCTACTACAATGAATCAATCTTGACTTCAGCAAAAGGATTCCAGCAGGGAGATCCATTAGGTCCACTTCTTTTTTCTTTAATTCTACACCCCCTAGTGAACAAGATTGCCTCTGAGTGTAGCTTGGATTTTCATGCATGGTACTTGGATGACGGTACCATTGCTAGTGATTCTTTGGAAGTGGAAAAAGCTCTGCGAATCATACAGTGTGATGGCCCAGCTAGATGCTTGCACCTAAACTTGAACAAAACGAAAGTATTTTGGCCCTCTCCTGATCCACGTACAACTGACCTATTCCCAGCCACCATAAGCACACTAACAGATGGCGTCAAAGTCTTAGGTGGTCCTGTGAGTTTAAACTCACAGTTTTGCAGCAACTTGGTTATGAAGAGAGTTCAGAAAACAACTTAACTGATGCAGTCTATACAGAAGTTACATGACCCGCAGAGTGAATTGCTTCAATTACGCAACTGCACCGGGGTGTCTAGGCTCTATTTCTCCGTACGCACGACATGTCCGCAGGTTTTACAAGAATCTACAGAGACATTTGATTACCAACTGATGCAATACCTAAGACAATTGATTATTTGGGATGGTGCAGGATTTGGTTTAGTGCAGCAGAGAATGGCTACATTACCTATCAAAGATGGAGGGTTGGGTGTCTACACCATGACTGATACTTTTAAATATTGTTATCTCGCGTCTTGTACTCAAACTCAGCATTTACAGAACACCATACTACAGAATACGATTGCTCTTGACTCAATCCACCAGTACCAACACGCCTTACAGGTTTATACTCGTGCTTGCAGGTTGTCTCTTTCTACTTTCAACATCAATGATGCTGCCCCTCAATACATGAAATCACTGGCGGCCCAATATTTTGGTGTAGTTACGAAAGAACTGCCTACTACTTACTCTTTGTCTGACAGGGAATCTGACCTTTGGCACGCTAATAAGATTGCTCACGCGCTGGACTTTCTTAAAGCCATACCCATACAAGGACTCAACCAAGCAGTAGGGCCCCGTCAATTTAGGTCAGTACTCCAGTATCGTTTGGCTATTCCTCTCTTTTCTGCTAATAGCCGTTGTACTAGTTGCAATCATGTCATGGATATTTACGGGGATCACGCACTACATTGTGCTAAAGATGTCGGTGTTAAATTTCGTCATGATTTAGCACGTGATACCTTTGTGGACTTTTGTTACAAACCTAGTGTCGCGGCTCGAAAGGAAGCACCTACCGATTTTTTGTCGGATAATGCCAATACCATGAAGCCGGCAGATTTACTTGTTTACAACTGGATAAATGGTAGTGATGTTTTCTTTGATGTCACCGGTGTATCACCCTTTACAAGTGCTCGTACAACGCATTTCACCCCCGGACATGCTATTGCTATGGCTGTTACACGCAAACGTACTAAGTACCTTGACAAGTGCTTATCTCATGGCTACGAGTTTGGAGTTTTAGCATTCACGACCCTAGGAGAGCTAAGTGATGATACATGCACATTCTTGAAGCGATTGAAGAACTGCCTTGCCAGTCAGGATGCAAATTGCAGGATAAGAGGTTTTCTTTTTCATAGATTAGGTATTAATATTCAAAAAGGTGTTGGTGCCCAACTTGTTGCGAGGCTACCAACAAACTCTTTGTAAACTTTGACTTTGTTTGCTTTCTATTTTGTAAACTCTTTGTTTGCCTAGAACTACACGATCATCCGGCTCATCAAATCTTCGGAATCACCATTCCCATAGCACAGGTTCACCTCCTGAGATCACAGATTTGCCTCTTGATTGTCCCCCTCCTTCTCAACACTTATCTGTTTCACAACGAAACAAGTTCCATTGTCCGTTTAAGAACTTTGATGGATGCACTTGTGGCATAGGGGGTATTGAAAGGGGATATGCTAAGAGTTCTATCTTTAAACACTTAAAAGATACACACTTTTCTCCTAATGATGAAGCTAGCAGACCCATTTTTAATACATAGTTGCCGAGCACGGATTATGTATAATGTTAATTGCTTTGTTACTTGGGAAAGGGTTTTGAATAATATGCGAGGGTTGGTTATGCATTAAATGCCTCTCCGTATACATGCATGGAGAATCGACTTGCGGAAGTCTCATATTCATCCTGAAGAAGACATTGCGATGGTCCTTTTAATGGTTTTAGCGCAGATTTCCTCATTCATGGAGCCAAATCTTCTCTTCGTCTTTTCTAGCATCAATCTTAACCTTTAACCTCCCATCCATTCCCATACCGATAATGGCTGCCATTAGTCGTGCATACAAAGCTTGTCGACCATTCCCGATCAAGAACCTTCATCCATTCTTTATGCAAAGTTATTTTACGATCATCAATGTGATGATCAAAGGATTATAGTCTCGCTAGGTCGCTTCTCGCGGGAGAAACCACAAGTTGAGTCCGCTCACCTTAATCAATCTCTAAGTAGTTGTCAGGTGAATAACAATATTCCATCTTTTCCATTCCCATACTTGCCTCTCGTTATTTATCTTCGATGGAAGATTTTAGTTATCTCGCAAGTCCTTACATTGTCAAGCAAGGGCCCATTGACCCCGCCTTATCATTTTTGTGTGACAAAATCGCAGGACGTCTTTACACTTGCATGTAAAGACCCATTGATCTTGTCTTATCATTTTCCAATGATAATGGATATTTTCTAGAGCTCTAGATCTAATTATTTGGGGAAGAAGATGATAAAGAAAATAAATCTCTCTAAAAATATCTCTCTCCTCCTAAAAGTGTCCTTCTCTTTTCTCTCTCCGCTCTCCTCTTTATATAGGTGTTTACATAATGGATGATACTCACATACGGCTCATATTCTCGAGAGCTCTTTGATGATTTCGCAGGCTCTCGCTACCTTCTCTCGAGACATTCTCGCGAGCCCTTTAATGATTTCGCAGGCTCTCGCTACCTTCTCTCGAGACACTCTCTCGAGTCTTGCTACCTTCTCTCGAGTCTTGCTACCTTCTCTCGAGACACTCTCTCGAGTCTTGCTACCTTCTCTCGAGACACTCTCTCGAGTCTTGCTACCTTCTCTCGAGACACTCTCTCGAGTTAAGAAAATAATTGAATCTCGCACGCTAAGAAAATATGTTGTGCGATATTTGAATCCTACATCTTGCCTCTTTTTCCTTGAATATTGCTTGAAGAGCGATCTTTAAGGAAAAATCTGTTGTTAATAGTAATCTTTGGTCTTTGTTGATGAAGGAACGAGCGGAAGAATCTTTGGACTTGAAAAGTACGTACTTGCCTCTATTCTTTTGCGAGTTAGAAGCTTTGCGAAGTGAATAAGAAGTATTATCTCTTGAAGTATGCGAAGTATGAAGTATCCTTGAAGAAGCATAAGAAGTACTTAATCCTCTAAATATAAGAAGTATTGCGAATCCATCATGCGAAACTCTCGCTCCATGTTCTTTGCCTCATGCTATGCTGTAATGCAAATAAAAATTTAGATTAGTATTCAACATTTCTTTTATCAAAAAATTTCATTTAATTGCAAGTTCAAATCATTTTTCTTTGTTTTGATTTCCTTTGTATAACTTGTTTCGTCTCAAACGATAAACATCTTTCATGGAAATGATCCTAATAGGTACCCCCTTATATGACGCACTTTAGGTACATTGCCTCTTGCGAAATCATAAGGTAAATTCGCGAACTAGGGTGTACGCCATAAAGGTTTGCCGCTACTACTCTCCATGTTGGATATCATTCTCATTTGAAACAAATCAAATATTTAAGGGAAATATATAAATTGATCTGTGCGAGATATTTTTCTCGAATTATTGTAATCGTGAAATCTTTGTAGTTCTGAAATTTTTGTAATTCTGCGATTATCTCGCCTTTTGTAAATCAAATCAAAAATCTTTTATTTTTTGTAAGTAAAATGTTTAAGGAAAGTGGTACTTAGCTTTTGTGGTTTGTTGTTGTCAATCTCTCGCAAGAAAAGAAATGTGAGAAGTGAGACTTGAACCCTTGACCTGCCTCTTGCATATTTTCGCACCATACCAAAGTTGATTCTACCCTCTCTTACGAAATTAATTTGCGAGATATTCATCAACTTTCTTCTTTGAGAAATAAGCAAAGTCCTTGCGAAATTTCGCATAACAAAAATAAATATGCGAGAAGCAAGAATTGATCCTGCGACCTCCTGCTTGCATTCATGCCTCCTGACCAATTGTGCTAGCCCTGCCTCTGCGAAGTGTTTCTGCGAAATAATCACTTACTTTCTTCTTGCGAGATACTGTTGCGAAAAATCCATGTGAAAAATACACGTTCGTTGAGACTTGAACTCGCTACCATGAACTCATTAGCCCGCAGAGGTGACCAACTGTCGCCTCTTGTTTGCGAGATAACGAAACAACCTTGCGAGATTATACATTTTTTCCCATTTTTGCGAAGCCGTTGACATCAAGCTTCTTCGCTCCAACTCAAACCATCTGTGCGAGCTTCTATTTGTGATAAAATTCACAGCGTTTTGTTCTTATCCTTTTCTTCATTCTTCCTTTATTTCCTTCAACAATTTTCCTCTTTTCTTTTTCTCCAGGAATATGAAATCTTCCATTAAAAAATTAGCTTTCTTCCTTGAATTTCATCACATCAACCTATTTTTTTCTCTTCCTCTTTTCATGTCCTTGAATTGTTGACGGTATTTTCTCCCGAAAGTGTGATTTCTTCCATAAAACTTCCATTTTTGAACCCAAATTTTATAGATCTAAATAAAAAGTATGAACAATAACTACTTTTCATGGAAACTTCTCTTAAAATTTATAGATCCAATTGAATTCATTACCAACAAAAAGAGTCAGTTTTTTTCTAAACTTTCTTGAACCAACAAGATTAGGTCCCTGTTTCTAGCGCATAGACTCCTTAACTCTCGCCAAGTTTTACGTCTCCTTTATGTTTTGCCTGTCGTTATTCATCGCGTCGTTTATTTTAGCTCTCTGCATCGCCTCGCGACATCGTTGTTTATTAACCCCGCGAGTCCCGTACGTTGCGATATTATGGTCCTACAAAGACTTGGTGGCATAGGGGGTAGGGGATATGCTAAGATACTCTTTGGTCCTTTTAATGGTTTAAGCGCAGATTTCCTCATTCATGGAGCCGAGAAACCACAAGTTGAGTCCCCTGTCTGATTGATCTTTTTTGAGACTAATACTCATGTGGTGGATGATGTTGCTGCTGGTCTCACCGTTGAATTGCTTAATAGTATGCTGCTTAAATAGATCACAACTACTGTAAGTATCCCACCGCCTAGCAGGTTGCATTTCTCGCGTGCCTTGAAGTCTGCTCTTGATTATGTGCTTGCAAGCCCTAAGAATCTTACTGCTTGGATACGTTTGTTGTTACTGCCTACCTGCACCTTGAATTTGTACGAACCAAAAAGCTCCAGGGAAGAGCAATCTGGCAAAAGGAGAAAATTACAGATGGATGCAATAAATAAGGATTTGATGTGCTGGAAAGAGCCTTCTGGCTGCTTTAATTTGGCTCAGCAACTGCTCGGCCTGCCTAAGAGAGCTCTAAGAAAACAACAACCTGGTAAGAAAAAGAAAAATACTAAGTTGTTAGCTTGCAGGAGGAAACTAAGTAACGGCCACTATACTGCAGCCATCTGTATCCTTTCCTCCAATGGTTTAGCTCCACCAACCCCGGAAACGCTGTTTGGACTCCAACAAAAACACCCATCTGCTCAGCCTCCTATTATACCAATGAGAAGATATTCTTGCTCTGTTTTTTTATCTGTTGATGCAAAGGATGTTCTTACGGCCATTAAGAGTTTTCCCAAGGGTACTTCCTGTGGGAGAGATGGACTTAGGGCTCAACACTTGTTGGATGCCATGAGTGGAGCTGGTGCAGCCGTTGCTGATGAATTGCTTCAATCTATCACCGGTGTGGTGAATATTTGGATTGCCGGGAATTGCCCTCCCATCCTTGGTGACCTTGTAGCCAGTGCTCCCTTAACCCCTTTGCTGAAACCTGATGGAGGGTTGCGACCTATAGCAGTAGGGACTATTTGGAGGAGACTATGTTCAAAATTAGCAGCCACCTTGGTTAGTAAAGCTATGAATTCATATCTGGGCAAATACCAATATGGTAATGGTATTCCGTGCGGTGGTGAAGCTATTATGCACTCGTCTAATAGATTGCTGGAGCTACAAGGTGCTGATTCGTCCAAGACCATGTTGCTCATAGATTTTTCCAACGCATTCAATCTCGTTGACAGGTCCAACATCATTAAAGAGGTGAGAGCTCATTGTCCCAGTATCTCTCGTTGGGTTGACTTTTGTTATGCAAAACCTGCTAAGTTATATTACCTAGACTCAGTTCTATCTTCGGCCAAAGGCGTGCAGCAGGGTGACCCCCTTGGTCCCCTTATTTTTGCACTAGCCCTTCATCCTCTTGTTGAAAAGATTGCAGCTCAATGTACTTTGGATCTTCATGCGTGGTACCTAGATGATGGCACCATAGTTGGTGATACTATTGAAGTATCTAAAGCTTTGAAGATTATACAAGACGATGGCCCTAGTTATGGTTTGCACCTGAATATATCGAAGACTGAAATTTTCTGGCCTTCTTATGACCTTAGAAGAGACAACTGTGACGTTTTCCCTCCTAATATTGGTAAACCAGTGGATGGTGTTAAGCTCCTTGGCGGACCAGTCAGCTTGAGCATGGAGTTTTGCTGCAACATGGTGTTATCGAGGGTTGACAAAACAGTGAAATTAATGGGCAAAATCCAAGAAATGGAGGATCCTCAAAGTGAGTTACTCCTTTTGCGTAACTGCACTGGGGTTACCAGGCTGTATTTTACCCTCCGTACTACAAGTCCTAAAGCTATTCAGCCGGTTGTTTCTCTGTTTGATAAACATCTCTTGGATTATTTGCGTCTTTTGGTGGTTAGTGACGGTGCTGGCTTCGGTTTGGTCCAACAAAGACTGGCCACACTTCCCATTAAGGACGGTGGTCTGGGTGTGCTTACAATGGCGACACCACTAGTACAAATCTTCACATTGGCCACACTTAATCACCGTGTCCATAGGCTTTTGGTCACAAATTTTTTTCACTCCAAAAATGTGGCATCAGGTGCCGTGACAAAGAGGTACCTTTATGGCTACATAAACTTTGAGTGGCTATAAAATATGATTTACCATGGCCATAACTCTAAAACCGTGTCTATATGGTACTCATTATTTTTTTTGTAGTTAATCATTTTCACTATCACCATAATTTGATTATATGTGACTAAAGTTTACCTTAAAGTCACGTGAATTTTATTTTAGCCGTGGCCTTTGTCATCAATTGGACACGCAAAATTCATTTTATCATGGCCAATTCATGAGTTGCAGTTACCCAAGAGCCACACTAATTTTTCTTAACCATGACCATCTCTATCATTTGGACACACGAAAAATAATTTAGCATGGCCAATACATGACTTGTGGTCACGTTTAATCTATAGTACCATGGCCATCCATATTTTCGGACACTTGATAAATATTTTACATGACCAATTAATAAGTTATGGCCACTAAAAATTTGTAGCACCGTGGCTAAACACTTTCCAAAAACACATCAAATGTTTTCAATGTGGCTGTTGTTCACCTTTTGGACACAGAGGCTACGACAAACCATGGCGATAAATTTTATAAAATGACACAAAACATATTCAATGTGGCAAATATTAGCTTTTAGCCACACGAAAATTGTAATTTTCATTACTCAATTTATTCTTTGGCTATGGTTTAAAATCTAAATGGTGGCCGTATTTTATATTCAACCCCACTATGTCGAGACTTGAGGGACCTATTTGCAACTTCTTTCTATCATGTGTAAAAAAACTCACCTTAATTAATAACCATCCATAAAAATTAATCACACTACAATTAGAATTGAACCATAATAGTTTTTATTAACCATATGATAAACGTATAAATATCTCACCAATCGTGCAATAACCTTAAGATAACAAAATTTCAAAGGGAGATTTACAAGTTTAAACATCCAAATTCTACAGTCCTCGACTATTTCTCTTAATAATTAGGCTGCAGTCTTGAGTCTTTTGCTGGATCTCCGAGACTTCAGTTCCCCACTCTTTGTATCTGAAGGTTTCTTTTTTTCTCTTCTTAGTGTTTAAGTCAGCATCATGTTCATCAGGGTCTGAAAGTGGCTGGCCCTGCAGCAAGCAAGTGGATGTATAATTGAGGGAACAAACCATGTTAACACTTATATGCTCAGGATGCATAAGGTAATAACTTAAATGTTCTCCGTTAACTGCCTCAAAACATATAAATAGTATTATGCTAATAGTTATATGCTCATGTGTGAATTGTGGGAAAATATGTGCAGCGGGGACAAAATACAGTTATCTCATATTTGCAAGTGTTGGTTTCAAGCCAAAGCTAGAATGCAGAAAAATAAGTAATTGTACCCAAGGTATCACACAACACACAACATTATAACATTAAGTTACATTACAGGACATAGCATTCAGTTGAATCCAGCATGTTCTGAGCTGAAGACAGTGCTACACAAGCATGTACATGGTTCCACATATTTTTTATTACAGGTAGACTAAATAAAGGAATAAAGATCACTAACTCTGTAGGCCAAGCTCAGTGCCTGGTTTTTTCGTCAAAGTTCCATCTTCCACTTCCAGCTGCTTATCAAACTCCTCCTGCACAAAAAAATTAGGGGATTAAAAGTGGTAATCAATTAAAACAAACTTATTTGCACATTTACTCAAGCACATAACAAATAGCTAGGTAGTTTCAGTCGTGTTACAAGCTGTGCTGCCTTTTCCCTAACATCATCACCATCGTATTCTCCATTTTTGTTTTGATGTGCCTTCCTCCACAGTAAAGACCGTGAAAGATTTTCATCTTCACGAATCTCTTTTTCTTTAATCTAGTAATTATCAAATATGCAAGCCAAATATTAGATACATACTCTTCATATCGTTAGATGTACTCTTTAATTAAGCATACAATCTAACGAGACATCTCATATGGAAATAATACTAATTGTTGATAAGAAAC
Source organism: Papaver armeniacum (assembly GCA_023531295.1). Lineage (NCBI taxonomy): Eukaryota > Viridiplantae > Streptophyta > Magnoliopsida > Ranunculales > Papaveraceae > Papaver > Papaver armeniacum. The sequence goes on from JAJJWW010010670.1 coordinate 20,333, forward strand.
TGGACTTACTAATTTTTCCAACAGCTATCACCACCGGAACTGGTGCCACTACCATCGCTATCTTCGTCTTCATCCTCTGACTTTCCTACATTCTGCAAGGCTTGATCCTCCATGGCTGCAGTCTCATTGTCAGCATACTCATCATCATCATACTCTGGCTCCCAACTCGAAATCTCGTGTGTAGACATATCAGAAACTGCATATACATATATGATTCAATCAAAGATGGTTTGAATTGAAACACAAACTTCTTATCAATCAAAAGTCAAAAGTTATTATTATTAAACTATAACAATCCCATATAACCTAAGCTAGAGACAAGCATAGGATTATATTATTATTAAACTATAACAATCCCATGTAACCTAAGTTCAATTCTGTTTTAGTACCACTTACTCTTCGCCTGGGGAATAAGGAAACACTGCTTCTAGAGACATTTGGCTATGGGAATAAGGATAGTTTACCTTGCAAACACAAATCGATAAAATATAACCCGCAATAACCATCCGATAGAAATAAGCAACTTGACCACTAAACAGTCCCATGGAACAAAATCTTTTTTCATGTTCATTCTATATTAACTTCTCTAGTATGATGGTATTTATCTCCAATTCATAACTTCAGCGGAGTTGACAAATATAATCAGAATAAAATATTCAAAGGAGGAAGCTTGAGTTTTTTAGATCAAAGAAACCGAAAAGCATGAGTCTGAGAATGAAGCCCTACGAATTAAATTAGCTGAGGGAAATTCAAAAGCATCACCACAATCCATTTTAGTACAACTTACTAATTTCCTAGGGATTAAAGCACAAATGATAAAATGCAACCCACAAAATTCATTCATTAGTCAGATAGGTTATGAATGAATTCATTCAATGATAGTCTGATTTGAAACCCATGCATCATAAGATTGTACCCAAGTTCAGGTTCAATTACAGCACTGTAAAACAAATAAAAAGATAATCATATATTTCCTTAGGATACTACATTACTCATGTAAGGACAATGAGGCCAGGCCTTAGATTGAAAAGAACCACTTGATTTCAAAACAGGGTATGCGACAAAACCCATATAATAAAATTAGACATAGAGCAAATTTAAAATTGAAAGAGATAATAATGCTACATTGTTACAGAACCCACAAAATATAGGAGAGCCTGAGATAAAAAAGCACATGCAAGTATGAACGCAACATGGCATCTTAGCATTTGAAATAAGAAATGAGATATCTAGTAAAAATCATACAGAGATATCAACCTCTAAATGAACATATGGAAGGTTTTAGATTGAACCCATTCTCCACAGGCAATAGATCATGAATCCTATTTAACCCAAGTTCAGATTCAATCAAAGAGTAAGAACTCATGCATCTTTCCAATACAAAATCATAAGAATAAAAAAGATATACCTTGGATGACTTTGATCTCTGAACTGATAATACCCCAAAAAAGATATATCTCTTCACATCTCTGAATTGAGTTTAGGGTTGAACTTATAATTATTCCAAAACACCAAGCGAGAATAATCCCTCCCAAAAGAATTTTCTTTTGATTTCATCCCGCCCAAAAATTGAAATTGTTAGGGTTCAAATCGAAAACAAAATTGACCGAGATTATTACCGCTAGATGTTCTTCTTCCATTCCTTGCCAATATATTCTTGTTTACATCAGATTTTCATCCTACGACGATGCTGAAACATTTCCAAAATTGTAGACCAAATCTTCTCTGAATAGCCCCTAATTTTCTGCCAACATATCAGATTTCAAAGATTTTTTTTTTACCGAAGATAGAGATAGGGATGAAGTGAGGAAGATACGCTAGAATAACCCCTAATTTTCTGCCAAAATATCAGATTCTGAAGATTTTTTTTTTACCTAAGATAGAGATAGGCATGAATAAAGGAAGATGGAGATAGGGAAAAAACTATTCTTTACATCGTTGACATCAAAGTTTCCTTTCTTTTCATTCTTTTTTTTAGTAGGCGTACATGCCATGTAGCCCACTACTAAATAGCAAAACAAAAAAAAAAAAAGAGAAAAAAAAAGTTTTAAGCAGCTTTGACTTGGGTTGACCGACACCAGTTCATAATAAAATGTACTGATTTTTTTGGTCAAATTATTTTGTGAGTACAATAAAATTATATCGCCACACAAATTTAATCAAAATTCGAGTTATATAATATTTTGTAATCGTTGGGATAATTCCTGGTCTCGCTCACAATCAAGTCGGTCTTTGGTTACGTAATATTTTATAGTGGAATTGTAGTGAGATATTGTCGGTAGTCAAAATAACACAATTCGTATTAAAAAATTGATTACAGTTAAATGGCATTCACAATCAAAATAATTTTTAGTTAAATGACATTTTTTAGTTTAGTTAAATGACACTTTTCAGTTGTTGGGGTAATTTTCGAGCTTTGCAGATAATTTGAGTATTTATGATGAAACTTTGCTCGAGTTGGAACGAGTTCGAGTAAAATTGAAGAAACTGAAACTTCATCCTTTCGACTTCATTCGATTTGCGTCAAAATTTAGTTACATAATCAAGACTCGACACTTTAATTGAAAATTTGCTCGAGTTGGAATGAGTTTAAGAAAATATTAAGAAACTGGAACTTCATCCTTTCGAATTCAGGCGATTTGGGGCAAAATATAGTTACATGATCAAGACTGGACACTTTGATTGAAAATTTGATCGATTTGGAACGAGTTCGAGTAAAATTGAAGAAACTGGAACTTCATCCTTTCTAATTCAGGCGATTTGCGTCATAATTTAGTTACATGATCAACACTCGACACTTCAACTGAAAATTTGATTGAGTTGGAACGAGTTTGAGTAAAATTAAAGAATTTGGAACTTCATCCTTTCGAATTCAGGCGATTTGCGTCAAAATTTAGTTACATGATAAAGACTCGACACTTTAATTGAAAATTTGATCAAGTTGGAATGATTTCGAGTAAAACTGAAGAAAATGGAACTTCTCCTTTCGAATTCAGGCGATTTGGGTCAAAATTTAGTTACATAATCAAGACTTGACACTTAAATTGAAAATTTGATTGAGTTGGAATGAACTCGAGTAAAATTGAAGAAACCGGAACTTCATATCCTTTCGAATTCAGGTGATTTGAGTCATAATTCAGTTACATGATCCATACTCGACATTTCAATTAAAAATTTGATCGAGTTGGAACGAGTTCGAGTATAATTGAAGAAACTAGAACTTTATACTTTCGAATTCACGCGATTTGCGTCAAAATTTAGTTACATGATCAAGACTCGACACTTTAATTGAAAATTTGCTCGAGTTGGAACGAGTTTGAGTAAAATTGAAGAAACAGGAACTTCATCCTTTCGAATTTGGGCGATTTGCGTCAAAATTTAGTTACATGATCAACACTCGACACTTCAACTGAAAATTTGATTGAGTTGGAACGAGTTTGAGTAAAATTAAAGAAACTGAAACTTCATCCTTTCGAATTCGGGCGATTTGCGTCAAAATTTAGTTACATAATCAAGACTCGACACTTTAATTGAAAATTTACTCGAGTTGGAACGAGTTTAAGTAAAACTGAAGAAACAGGAACTTCATCCTTTTGAATTCAGGCGATTTGGGTCAAAATATAGTTACATGATCAAGACTCGACACTTTAATTGAAAATTTGATCGAGTTGGAACGAGTTCGAGTGAAATTGAAGAATCTGGAACTTCATCCTTTCTAATTCAGGTGATTTGCGTCATAATTTAGTTAATTAAAAATTTGATCGAGTTGGAACGAGTTCGAGTATAACTGTAGAAACTTGAACTTTATCCTTTCGAATTCACGCGATTTGCGTCAAAATTTAGTTACATGATCAAGACTCGACACTTTGATTGAAAATTTGCTCGATTTGGAACGAGTCTGAGTAAAATTGAAGAAACTGGAACTTCATCCTTTCGAATTTAGGCGATTTGCGTCAAAATTTAGTTACATAATCAATACTTGACACTTCAATTGAAGATTTGATCGAGTTGGAATGAACTCGAGTAAGAAGAAACTGGAACTTCATATCCTTTTGAATTCAGGCGATTTGGGTCAAAATTTAGTTACTTAATCAATACTCGACACTTCAATTGAAAATTTGATCGACTTGGAATGAGTTCGAGTAAAACTGAAGAAACTGCAACTTCATCCTTTCGAATTCAAGCGATTTGGATCAAAATTTAGTTACACAATCAAAATGAAAAATTGCACTCAAAAATCACTAGACCATAGTCATTATAGGTGATTATACCCACTATGTGTGTATTTCCATCTAGTTCACTCTACCAGAAAAGTTAAATAAAAAAAATCAAATTTCTTTTCTTATATTATTAGTTTATAAATATATTTTTTTGGTTTTTTTTAATAAAATATTAAACTAAAAATCAATTTTTTTTCTTAAATTATCAGTCTATAATATTTTTTTGTTTTTTCTAATAAAAAACTAAATAAATAAAATCATTTTTCTTTTCTTAAAAAAAAATCGTAAATTATTAGTTTATAAAAAAAATATTAATAATGAAATTATCCATTATGGAACAGAAAAATTAAATAAAAAAATATCAAATTTCTTTTCTTAAATTATTAAATTTCATAAATCTTTAATTATTAGTTATTTTTTTTTCTTTTTTTTTTAATACTAATGAAATTGTCCCTTCTGAATAGGGCTGCGTATGGGCGGGTATTAGCTAAAACCAACCTCGCACCCACAGACTGCGGGTTTTTATTTTCATAACCAACCCCGCACCCACAAACAGCGGGCGGGTTTTGTTACCCACCCGCTACGGGTTGGGCGGGTTTGGGTTTAAAAAGTCTTTCACCTGGGTTGCAAGATGTGCCTAATGATCTGAAGGCTATGGTCACATGAACAAATTCTTAGTGGCCATATAATAATCCTCCCTAGAAAGAAAGTGGTGTAGCCATATGTTAATCTTTTGCCATGTTTTTTTAAATGTGTCCATTTCTTAACAAACCATATACTATGGACACATAAATAAAAGGTGGCTAAATAAATCTCTTTTCGTCACGGGTTAATAGGTGTGTCTATCACCATCCTACACATTTGACACATACATAATTGTTTAATGTGGCCATATTCGCATCTACAGCTACATGTGATGGGATTAGACTGATAACCATGACCAAACGATGCCCTATGGATACATTTGATGGGTTTATGATTAAACCCATGACCAAATGGTGCACTATGGCTATAGGGTAACACAAAACATGGTTATAGTTATATTGATGACCAGTAGCCACACAAATAACCCAAAACGTGGCTACGCTGTAAACCAAAAAACGTGGCCTATGTGAAGGTTTGTACTAGTGCACAAGTATGTACTGTTACCTTGCTTCTCAGGCTCAAACTCAACAGCTGCAGCAAACTATCTTGGTATTAATGGACATTACAGTTCCCTTCCTCGGTTATCAACACGCTCTACAGGTTTTCACTGAAGTTTGTGATCTTTCCCCTTCGAGTTTCAACATTAGTAACTCTGCCCCCCATTACATGAAGTCTCTGGCAGGTATTTACTTTGATGTTGTCAAAAAGAAGATACCTTCTAGTCTTCCCTTAACAGCGCGTGACTACACTTTATGGCAGTGCAACCGAGTTGAACATGCTATGGACTTTCTTAAAGTCATTCCTATATCTGGGCTTAAAAAAACTGTTGCTCCTAGACAATTCAGTTCTGTCTTGCAGTACCGGCTAGGGATACCTTTCTTCGAGGAGAACAACTTATGCTCTTGCTGCAAACGACCCATGGATGTCTTCGGCGACCATGCTATTCACTGTGCCAGTGAGGTTGGACAGAAATTTCGTCATGAATCAGTTAAAGATGTCTTTGCTGACTTTTGTTATAAAGCGGGCGTCACTGCTAGGAAGAAGTTTCTTTGGGTTTCTCGAAGGACGGTAATGATCTCAAACCTGCGGATATTATGGTTTACAATTGGGAGGACGGTAAGGATGTATGTATGGATGTTACGGGTGTATCGCCTTTTACAAGTGCTCGGACTTTGTGTACTGGCCGAGCCATTCTTTGCTTTGCTATCACTCGCAAGAGCAAGAAATACTTGGATACCTGATCTTCACGTGGCTATGGTTTCGGTGTGCTAGCCTTACTACCTTTGGTGAGCTCGGTGCTGATACAATTTCCTTTCTCAAAAGACTGAAGAATTGCATGGCTAGACATGATGCAATTTCAAGATGGGAAATTCTCTTTTTCATAGGCTAGGAATTGTTATTCAAAAAAGTGTTGGCGCCCAGCTTGTTGCTAGGCTGCCGACCATTCCTTGTAATATTGATTTTTTTTTATAATAATAATAAGTTTTTTATAATAAAAATAAAATAATAATAATGCTCAGCTTGTTGCTAGGATACCAACCACTCCTTTATAATAATAGGCTGCCGACCATTCCTTGTAATATTGATTTTTCTTTATAATAATAATAAGTTTTTATAATAATAATAATAATAACGAGAAACGGGTACCTAGCTCAGCTGGTCATCCCCGTTCCCCAAAGTTTCATGCATTCCAGGAGGTCCCAGGTTCGAGCCCCCAATGGCGTAATATTGCAGAAATTAACATGGAAGGTAGAGTTAGTTTGCCCCCCCTTGTGACACAATCTCAGCCCCACATCCGCTTCGGCTCCCTTGGCTAGGTTACCCATGAGGCTCGCTGGTAGGCTAGCACAACAACCTGTTCAATTAATGTAGTAGTATGTTGTTGGAGCTTAGCTTGTTAGGCTTCCAACTAGTTAATGTAATACTCTTTATCCAATAATAAGAAAATATATAAATAACTCTTCGTCTATTTTCAATAATAATAAATAATAATAATAATAATAAAATCCCTCAGCTTGTTGCTTGACTCCCTGCCGTTCCAGTGTAAAACTCTTTGGTTTATTTTTAATAAAATCCCCTGGTGGCCCTTGTTATAATAATAATAATAAACCAAAAAAAAAATAAAAAAATAATAAGCAATAGGAAGAAGTTACATAAAAAAATAATAATAATAATAATAATAATAATAATATTAGTGGGCTGAATCAAAACCTCGGGCCGCGGCAATTTAGAGCTATTCTTATGTACATGCTTGGCATACCATTCTTTGAGAAGGACAACAAATGCTCCATCTGCGCCAGGCCAATGGATTTTTATGATGATCATGTTCTTCATTGCGCCAGTGAAGTGGGTGTGAAGTTCAGACATGACATGGTTCGTGACGGCATCTCAGATATGTTCTATAAGGCGGGTGTTGCAGCAAGAAAAGAAGTATCGCTAGGATTTCTGTCCAATGACGCAAAGAGCCTTAAACCAGCTGAGATCCTCGTATACAATTGGATAGATGGTAAAGATGTATGTTTTGATGTCACCGGTGTTTCGCCATTCACAACTGCCAGAACAAGTAGTTTCACTCCTGGCCAGGCTATTAACGCTGTTGTAAGTCGCAAATGCACTAAGTATTTGGCCAAATGTGAGGCACAAGGTTATGGTTTTAATGTATTAGCTTTTTCAACCTTAGGAGAATTGAGTGAGGATATGGTTTTACTCCCCAAGAGGTTGAGAATCTGCCTAATTGGTAATGATGCTAATACCAAAATAGGTAGCTCACTTTTTCATAGACTATGTATCATTATTCAGAAAGGAGTGGGGGCCCAGCTGGTTGCTAGGTTGCCAACCAACTCTTGTAACCTTGATTTTTCCTCTTATGAATAAAGTTTGTGTTTTAAAAAATAAAATAAATAAATAAATAAATAAATAAGATAGGTAATTCACTTTTTCAACCTGAGCGACAAGCACTGCCCAGCTTGTCGCTCAGCTACCTTCTATCGATGTGCATTAATATTATTCTATAATAATAATAATAATAATAATAATAAAGCGTTTGAGGAATTGTTTTGTTAGAAATGACGCCAACTATAAAATTGGTAATTCACTTTTTCATAGAATAGGTATTATTGTTCAAAAAGGTATGGGTGCCCAGCTTGTTGCTAGGCTACCTACCATTTCTTGTAACATTGATCTTTCCTTTTATGAATAAAGTATTGTTTTTATAAAAATAAAATAAAATAATAATAATAATTTTTTTTTCTTCTAATTTTGAGTATTATTTAAATTAAATATGAATCATCATACAAAGCTATTGGTTGGCAACCTAGCAACAAGCTGGGCACCAACCCCCCTCTGAATAGCAATGCCTAATCTATGAAAAATAAAACTACCAAAACCACTACTAGCGTCATTATTAACAAGACAATTCTTCAGACGCTTAAAAAACATAAAGTATCTTCACCAAGTTCCCCCAAAGTAGAGAAAGCCAGGACCCCCAGACCATAACCAAGTGAAGTACACTTGTCTAAATATTTAGCCCGCTTTCTTGAAACCGCCTTAGAAATAGCTTTCCCTGGGACAAAAGAACGTAAACCATCACCAGTAAAGGGCGAGACACCAGTAACATCCATGCAAACATCTTGCCCGTTTTCCCAGTTGAGAACAAGAATATCGGCAGGCCTCAAGTCTTTATCCTCATCAGAAAGCATGCCAAGAGAGACTTCCTTGCGGGCCGGTACACTAGCCTTGTAACAAATATCAACAACAATATCACGGACAAGATCATGTCGAAACTTACTTCCAACATCCTTAGCAAAATGAAGCGCATGGTCTCCAAAGATGTCCATAGATTTGTTGCAACTAGTACATAAGCCATTCTCAACAAACAGTGGGATACCGAGGCGATAACAAAGCACGGCTCGAAACTGTCTAGGCCCAATGCACTGATTAAGCCCACTGATTGGTACAACTAATAAATAATCCTGAGCGTGCTTGATACGGTTACACTGCCATAAAATAGAATCTCTTGCAGACATAGAGAATTGGTCTGGGATTTGCTTCTTAACTGCGTCAAAATAAGTGACTGCCAGGGAATGCATGGAAGGGGGGGCAGTATCATCGACACAGTAAGAAGGAGGTAATCCACATACCTGGATAAAGTTCTGAAGAGCCAACTGATAAGCAGAGCCTTTGTTTGTTGAGAATAAACTACCCAAAATTGTCTTCTGCACTGAAGCGGTCTGATTCTGAGAGGCAGGGAAACAGTAAGTACGGGTGTCCGCCATGGTATAGATGCCAAGACCACCATCCTTGATAGGCAAAGTAGCTAATCGCTGCTGTAAAGGACCAAAACCTTCACCATCTCCAGTGATTAAGAGTCTCAAATACTTAAGTAGATGGTCATCAAAAAGATCAGTGGCTGATTGCAAGGCTGCTGGATTGGTAGTACGCATTGCAAAATATAGACGAGACACACCAGTGCAATTACGAAGTAATAACATCTCACTCTGAGGGTCCTTGAGTTTTTTGATTGCATCCATCGGTTGAACAGCAGTTTTATTCACCCCGGTCAAGCATCATATCACTAATGAAGTTTGAATCCAAACTCACAGGTCCGCCCAAAAGCTTGACGCCATTAGAGGGCCTACAAATGTCAGAGGGGAAAACACCATCCAAAGTACTTCTGGGGTCAATAGACGGCCAAAAGATTTCGGTTTTTCGAACGTTAAGATTTAAACCCCTACTAGGTCCTTCCGCTTCTATTATACTCAAGGCCTTGGCTACTTCCATAGTATCCCCAATAATGGTACCATCATCAAGGTACCAAGCATGCAAGTCAAGTGTGCAACGAGAAGCAATAGTCTTCACTAGAGGATGAAGAGTCAATGCAAAAGCAAGGGACCAAGGGGGTCCCCTTGCTTTTTGAACCCCGAGTGCAGAAGATAAGATATATTGGTCATAATAGAGTTTAGCGGGTCGCAAATAACAAAACTCTACCCAGCGAGAAATACCTGGACATTGAAGACGAACCTCTTTGACGAGATGAGATCTGCTCACCATGTTGAAAGCATTGGAAAAGTCAATAAGCAGCATTGACATTTTATCTGAATGACCTTTCAACTCTAGTAAGCTATTCTGACATGTAAAATACTCCCCACCGACAGGCACACCAACTCCAAATTGATAGTCGCCTAAATAAGAGGTCATATCTTTTCCGACTGAAAAAGCAGCAACCTTGGAAACCAGTCTTCGCCAAACCGTACCAACCGCAATCGGCCTAATACCACCCCCTGGCTTAAGTAATGGAGTCAAAGGCGCACTGGAAATGAACTCACCTAAGTTATTGGGGCATTTACCGGCCAACCAAAGATTGACAACCCCAGTAATCGAAGCGAGTAAATTATCCGCCACTGCAGCTGCAACACCACTCATGACATCAACCAAATGTTGCGCTCGTAATCCATCTCGCCCACAAGAAGTACCCTTTGGAAAACTCTTTATAGCTCCCAAGACAGCCCGTGAATCCACCGTAATTGGGTCGACTGTCACAGCATCCGAAGGAACAAAGGGTGGAGGAGCCGATGGATGCTTATCTAGCAAGTCAAGATAAGTACCCTCATTGCGCGGAGCTACTCCTGATGAAGAAAGCACTCGTATTGCAGCCGAGTAATGGCCACAACTAATCTTCTTCTGGCAGGCCAAAATATTGGCAGCGCCTTGTTTCTTCGAGTCTGCTTTTCCATTCCCCAACCGAACAGGTTGCTGCAACAGTTTCGACGCCAGAATAGAACAGCCGTTAGGCTCTTTCCACACCAAGATAGCCTTATTGATTGCTGCGATTTGCAGCTTCTTTCGACTGCCCGACTTGGCCTCAGCGGAGCTCTTTGGTCTGAACAGAGTTAATGTACAGATAGGAAGAAGTAAAAGCTGTAGCCACATGGAAAGGTTACCTGGGCTTGCGATAACCTGTCGAGACAAAATTTCAGTTCCCTGGAGAAGCCAAGCCGGCATTGGTGTGGAATACATTTCACAGTGGTGAACTGCCGTTGGAAGATGGCGTTCAGTAAGTCCGTGGAAAGAATAAACTCGGTATCGTCATTCACCGAGTGAATAGCCCCAGTACTGTCATTCATGGAGAAAGCTTCAGCAAAATCGACCGTAGAAGCATCGCAAACCGCCGCAATGGATGGAGTTAGGCACTCAGTAGCAGCTCCAACTGGTTTAGCTAAACCATGGAGAAGAAAATCAGCTTCATTCCCGTTGAGTGGTCCGGCAATGACCTCACCATGAACAGCGCCTTGTCTACCTCTACATGGCATCGACCAAGCATGAAGATGCATGCATCTACAACACAACCACATACGAAGACTACAGAGAAGCTTCTCCCAGGCAAGATAAACGTTCAAATCAGTGGCAATCAGCTCCCTGCAAAAATCAGTCTTGTCTGCGGATGATAAGTGCCTGTCCTGAAGGTGTTTCATGAAAGAACCCTTGGCATATCCTCTGCCATTGACGCCCCCATGACAGCCATGGAAAGTCTGGAACGGGCAACGACAGAAAATCTCATCAGGTGAGACTGTGTCGGTAGATGCAGAAGCCCCTAACGACGATGATTCTGTCGATCGACTGATGGAAGACGCTCTAGTGAGAATGACCATACCGAAAGCTTAAAGAAACCCTAAAAGAAAAGGAAACTAGAACCCTAGAAAACAGACCAAAAACGCAAGGAAAACAATGGGAAAAACGCTCGGAAAAAACCAAAAACAGCGTGGGATCAAAAACAAAGAAAAAATCTACAACCAACATGGTAGTCACGGAGATCAAAACCGGTTTTCAGTCGCCGGGAAAAATCGTCGGAGCAAACCATGAGAGAGAAAAATCGTCGGAGCAAACCATGAGCAAACCATGGAAAGTCGCCGGGATAATAATAATAATAATAATAATAATAATAAATAAAACCTGGAGAGAGGATCCCGGCGAAAATACAGGCGATTGAAAACCTGTGTTACTTCTTTTATTATTTCGCGATCCATCACTCAACAACATCACCTACCATATCCAGCATTCAAAACCCTATTAAATTCTCTACCTGGTGATATCTTTTTCTCCCTACTATCTTCATCACCGTTGGCTCAAACGGTTAGCGCAGTTATTCATTTTCCCTGGATAATGCCGACTACGAGAGCAAGAATATCATCCTCCAAAGGTAAGGGTAAAGTTAGCGGTACACATTCTGCGAGTTCTTCCCAAGAATTGTCACCTAACAATGACAACGATTGAGGATGATATACATTGCCACTGCCCCTTTAAACACTTTGAAGATTGCAATGATGGTATTGGTGGCAGGGGCTATGTAAAAACCTCAATCCTCAAGCACATACGCGACATACACTATCCATCTGAGAAGCGTATCACTATCTGTCAAGATAGAATTCGTACATATGTTAATGTATATGTCGCGTGGGAGAAAGTACTGCAACAATTACAGATGTGGTTGTGTGTTCCTTGTTGGCAAATTTATTCATGGAAGCGACCCTGTAGAGATCATTCTGGTGGTGTTGTTAATGGTCCCATTAATGGTAGCCGTGTAGATTTCTTAATTTATGGTTGCGACAAACCTACAACGCAGGTCATTACTGCAGAGGGAACTGTGATTGCAGGTGAAACTGTTAATGGGGCGCAGGAAGACGTTTCATTGTCGCTGGAGATGCTTAACCTGGTGTTCCAGAAACAAATAACTACCATCTCCAACATCCCCCCACAATGCTGACTAAGCTTCTCCAGAACTTTAAAGTCGTCCTTAGACAAAGTCATAGATGATCCATCTAATCTGGGTTCTTGGTTGCAACTGCTTTTGTTACCTGTATCTACCCTCAACTTATACTTTCCCAAAAGTTCTAACGAAGAGCGGTCTGGTAACAGGAAACGGCTGCAGACAGCATCAATAAATCATGCTTTGACCAAATGGAAAGAACCAAATGGATGTGCAGGATTGGCTCAGCAGATTTTACAAATACACGAGGAGAACCGAAAGCAAAGAAAACAGGAAAAACAAAAGAAGAAGAAGACGAATTATGAGGCATGTAAAAAGAAGCTTAGCCAAGGTCATTACACCGCAGCCATACGAATTCTGTCTTCTAATGGCATTGCACCACACAATCCAGACACACTCCATGAGCTGCAGCATAAACACCCTCCGGCACCTTCTCCTACCATGCCTACAGGCGAAATCATTGCTGCTCCTATTTCAGTGGATAGCAACGATGTACTAGCTGCCCTTAGGAGCTTTCCTAAAGGCACATCGTGCGGTAGAGATGGGCTTAGGGCTCAGCATTTGTTAGATGCATTGAGCGGTCCTGCTGCTGCAGTTTCTGAGGACTTGCTCAATTCAATTGCTGGTGTAGTAGTGAATGTATGGCTATCTGGTAACTGCCCGGCTGTGCTTGGACAATATATTGTCAGCGCGCCTCTAACTCCGCTTCTCAATCCTGATGGAGGAATCCAACCAATAACTGTTGGAACAATATGGAGACGGCTATGCTCCAAGTTGGCTACCACTTCAGTCTGTCGATAAATGGCTAGTTATCTAGGCGATTATCAATACGGAGTTGGCATTCCGTGTGGAGGGGAAAGCATCTTGCATGCCGCAAACAGAGTGCTTGAATTAAAAGGTACACATAATGACACTACTATGATGCCTGTGGATTTTTCAAACGCATTTAACATGGTGGACAGAACATGGTTACTTAAGGAAGTTAGAGCTAGATGCCCAAGGATATCCAATTGGGTCGAATTCTGTTATGCTCAACCTGCAAAACTATATTACAATGAGTATATATTGTCTTCTGCCAGAGGTGTAAAACAAGGGGATCCCCTTGGACCTCTCCTTTTTGCACTAGTTCTTCATCCTTTAGCCCGTAGTATTGCCGCTCAATGTTCCTTGGATATGCACGCATGGTACCTTGATGACGGAACCATCATAGGCGATACAATAGAAGTGGCTAAGGTGCTCAAAGTCATACAGCAAGAAGGTACTGCAAAAGGCTTGCACTTGAATATTAGCAAGACTGAAATATTTTGGCCGAGTGCAGACCCGAGAAGTTCTACAGTGGGGGTTTTTCCTGCCAGTATAGGTCGGCCTACTAGCGGTGTCAAATTGTTAGGAGGACCGGTAAGCCTTGACAATCAGTATTGCAGTGACCTAATAGTGCGCAGAGTCGACAAGACAGTTCACCTTATGAACTCCGTTAGACAATTAAAGGATCCACAAAGTGAGCTCCTCTTACTACGTAACTGTACCGGGGTTTCCAAGTTGTACTTCACTGTGCGCACTACCAAACCTGAAGTCCTACAGGACGCTACAAGCCTCTATGACCAGCACCTTTTTCAATATCTACAACACTTGGTAACGAAGGATGGTGCTGGTTTTGGCTCACTTCAGTACAGACTAGTGACACTGCCTATAAAAGACGGAGGGTTTGGGGTTTACACGATGTTCGACACTAGTCATTACTGTTACCTAGCATCTCATATCCAGACGCAACACCTGCAATCTACCATTATGAGATCCATCGACACATCTGCTCTAAACCACAACTACCAGCACGCTGTCAACAAATACATGCAGGCTTGTAATCTCTCGGAATTCGATATCAACCTTGTTGTCCCTCATCCTATGAAAACATTGGCAGCACAGTTCTTTGATGTTGTTCAGAAGGAATTACCGGCTAAATTCACACTAACAGCAAGAGACGCAATTTTGTGGCAGTGTAACAAAATGGATCATGCTCTGGACTTCTTGAAGGCAATCCCCATTCCGGGCCTAAATCAAACATTGGGGCCTAGACAGTTTCGAGCTATTGCACAGTACCGCCTAGGCATTCCACTTTTCCCCGGAGATGCTACATGTTCGTGTTGCGGGCGCGACATGGATATTTTTGGAGACCATGCTCTTCATTGCGCAAGTGAGGTAGGCCTTAAATTCAGGCACAATTTAGTACGGGATGTTCTCATTGATATTTGTTATAGATCAGGTGTGGCTGCTGGGAAAAAAGTGTCGTTAGGCTTTTTGTCTGACAACAACACTGGCCTCAAGCCAGCTGACATCCTCATCTATAGTTGGGAGAATGGCCAGGATACTTGTTTTGATGTCACTGGAGTTTCACCTTTCTCGGGCGGCGGAATTCGCACATTTAGACCCGGCCATGCAATTTCTGCAGCAGTTGTTCGTAAACGTAACAAATATCTAGACAAGTGTACTTCTCATGGGTATCGCTTTAGTGCCTTGGCATTTTCAACTTTGGGAGAGCTTGGATGACTTGATTATGCTGTTGAAGAGACTGAAGAATTGCCTAACAAACTACGATATTAACAATAAAGTAGGTGGTTCTCTCTTTCATAGGATAGGTTTGGCTATCCAAAAGGGTGTTGGTGCACAGATTGTAGCCCGACTCCCACCCATTCATGTGTAAATAATACTTATGTTTATTTTTTATAATATATGTAAAAAAATAATAAAATAATAATAATAATAATAATAATAATAATACTTGGTGAGTTAGGTGATGATAGTTGTGTTTTTTTGAGAAGGTTGAGGAACTATCTTGCTAGTCAAGATGCCAATTGTAAAGTAGGAGGGTCACTTTTTCATAGAATAGGTATTATTATTCAAAAGGGAGTCGGTGCCCAGATTGTTGCTAGGATACCAACACCCTCGATATAAAAACTGATTTTGTAATATTCTTTTTCTATAATAATAATAATAAATGATAGTAAAAATAATAATAATAATTTTGAAAAAAAATTTATTCCGTTATATGATCAACCCTTGTCACAGTTCCTGCGGCACATAGTTACAGGTGACGGTGCAGGTTTTGGTTCTCTTCAGCAACGTATTTCTACGCTACCAATGAAGGATGGGGGTCTCGGTGTCCTTACGATGGCAGATACAAGCAATTTTTGCTATCTTGCTTCTTGTTTTCAGACAAGGAATTTGCAGGAGTTTATTCTTAGGCTCCACCTGAGTCAGACCCGAGTCTTGGTTTTCAGCATGCTTTGTCTCAGTTCATGCAGGTTTGTGGACTGTCTACTTTCAACATCAACACTATTGCCACTCGTCCTATGAAATCCTTGGCAATGCAGTATTTTGAAGTTGTTAAGAAAGACATTCCTTACAAGTTCTCTATGACAGACCGTGACACTATCCTATAGCAAAGTAACAGGCTCGACCATGCTCAAGATTACCTCAAAGTTATACCAATATATGTGGGCTTAATCAGTCTTTGGGGCCTCGGCAGTTCAGGGCTGTTCTATGTTACAAACTTGGTATACCTATTTTTGAAAATGTAGATGTTTGTGCTTGTTGTAAAAGGAACATGGATGTCTTTGGCGATCATGCACTTCATTGTGCAAGTGAGGTGGGGATCAAGTTTTGGCATGACCTTGTTAGGGATGTTGTTTCGGATATTTTTTACAAGGCCGGAGTTGCAGCAAGAAAGGAGGTCAATCTTGGACTCTTATCGGATGATGCCAAGGATTTAAGGCCCGCTGACATTCTTGTCTATAATTGGGATAATGGGCAAGATTTTTGTTTTGATGTTACGGGTGTTTCACCTTTTTCTGGTATTAGTGGTCGGGCTTTCGTTCCGGGTGTCGCCAGTTCTAATGTTATTTCACGCAAGCGGGCAAAATATTTGGATAAGGTGTCTGCTCATGGGTATGGTTTTGGCGTCCTTGCTTTCTCCACTTTAGGCGAACTTAGTGAAGACATGGTGATTCTCTTGAAGAGGTTGAGAAATTGTATAACTAATTACGACCTCAATTACAAAATAGGTAATTCTATTTTTTATAGATTAGGTATTTCAATTCAAAAAGGTGTAGGGGCTCAACTTGTTGCTAGGTTGCCTTCTATCGACATTGTACCTTGTATTTGATTCTTTTTGTTATTAAAAGCCTTTGCGGTGCCTTTTTATAACTGGATAAAAAAAGTTTATTAAAAAAAATTAAAAAAAAAAGTTTCTTTAAAAAAAATAAAAAATAAAAATAATAATAAAAATTAGGTTAGCTATCCAAAAAGGGGTTGGGGCGCAACTTGTTGCGCGGTTACTAACAAGTTTCTTGTAAAAAATAATAATAATAATAATAATAATAAAAGCCCTTTGCGGCACCCATCCCTGTGTAAATATTTCTTTTGGTTAATAAAAGCCCTTTGCGGCACCTTTCATAATAATAATAATAATAATAATTTATAAAAGATTAGGTTGCCCACCATCCCTTGTAATGTCGATTTTGATATTAATTCATAAAATGCCCTTGCAGCGTCCATTTGACAATGATGTTTCTCAATCTTCAGTGGCAGGGCAAGACTTTTCGACCCAATTCTCTTTAGGGGACGAAACTGATCTTGATGATTTCTATCATTGTCCGTTTAAAGGGTTTGAGAAATGTGGCGATGGTGTTAATGGAAAGGGTTATGCAAAAGCTTCATTCTACAAGCATGTACATGATAAGCATCTATTCTCAGCTGACAACACAGAACTGTGCAGGAAACGAATCTCTAATGAACCCCATGTCTTTATTGCCTGGGAGAAAGTTTTGATGAAACCGAGAATGTGGTGTATGCACGAAATGCATGCGCATTCATGCTTGGAAGAAATGCTGCTCAGATCATGCTGGGGATGTTGTAGCAGCGCCATTATACGGTAATAATGCAAGATTTCTTATTCATGGTGTTGATAAACCGGCTGGTGGCAGTGATACTGGGGTAGTTCGCTGTGGTAGTGCTATTGGGAATGTTACAGGCGTTGGTGCTTCTAGTCTGTCTTTGGACTTACTGAATGTTGTCTTGCAGAGACAATTTACTACCGTCTCTAGCATCCCTCATCCCTGTAGACTAAGCTTCTCTCGAGTGCTCAAGTCCAGCCTTGATAAGGTGATTCCAAACCCTACAGCTCTTTCCCCTTGGCTTGAACTATTACTGCTGCCAATATGTACTCTTTGTGTTTATCGCCCCAAGAGCAGCTCTGAAGAAAGGTCTGGCAATAGGAAGAAACTCCAGATTGCCTCTATCAACCAAGCTCTTAACGCCTGGAAAGAACCCAGTGGTTGCTCTTCTTTGATTCACAATATTTTGCAGTCTCCAGTTCGTGGGAAGGGTCGTTTGCAGAATGACAAGAAGGAAAAAAAGAACATCCAGGAAGCTGTGAATGTTCTTGCCTGTAGAAGGAAATTAGAGTATGGCCATTATAAAGAGGCTATACGTGTCTTGAATTCAAACGGAATTGCCCCCTGCAATGACGATACCTTGTCTGAGCTACGGAAAAAACACCCCCATGCCCTGCCACCATCTTTACCAGCTGAGGCTATTAATGTTGGTGCTATCGCTATTGATTATAAAGCTGTTTTAGGTGCAATTAAAAGTTTCCCCAAAGGGACTTCCTGTGGTAGGAACGGTTTGCGCGCTCAGCATCTTTTAGATGCCATGAGTGGCTCTGCGGCTGCTGTGGCCGATGAGCAACTTCTTTCCATTTCTGGGGTCGTTAATCTGTGGCTCGTGGGTAAGTGCCCTGCTGCCTTGGGTGAGTACGTGGATAGCGCTCCTATAACTCCCCTTTTGAAGCCTGATGGAGGCCTTCGACCAATCGCAGTTGGCACTATTTGGAGGAGGTTAGTGTCGAAAATCGCGGCTGCTTCTGTGTGCAATAAAATGACTTCCTATTTGGGTGATTTTCAATTCGGGGTTGGCGTTCCTTGCGGTGGTGAAGGTATTCTGCACGCTGTCAACAATTTACTAGAGTTGAAAGGTACCTCTTCCAGTATGACAATGCTTCTTATAGACTTTGCGAATGCTTTCTTATCCAAGAAGTTCGAGAACATTGTCCGGCTATCTCTAGATGGGTCAAGTTTTGCTACGCAAAACCTGCACGACTTTATTACGACAGCTTCATCCTATCTTATGCGCAAGGCGTTCAACAAGGAGACCCACTGGGTCCCCTTCTTTTTGCCCTCACGCTCCATCCCTTGGTTAAAAAGATAGCTTCGCAGTGCAAGCTAGATTTACATGCGTGGTACCTAGACGATGGCACTATTATTGGGGACACATTGGAGGTGGCCAAGGCTTTAAAGCTCATACAGTCGGAAGGTTTGCTTAGGGGGCTGCATCTTAATGTCAAGAAGACGGAAGTTTTTTGGCCTACCGTTGACGCTAGAAGCTTCAACGAAGGTTTGTTTCCTTCCGACATTGGTAGACCCGTTGGTGGTGTGAAGCTTCTTGGAGGTCCTATCAGTCTTGATTCACAATTCTGTAGCGATATGGTTGTTAATAGAGTTAACAAAACCATCCATCTCATGACCTCTATTAAGAAACTTAAGGATCCTCAGAGAGAATTGCTTCTCCTACGTAATTGTGCTGGGGTTTCAAAGTTATACTTCACTATGCGCACCACCAGGCCTTCGGCGCTCCAACAAGGCATTGATATTTTTGATAATCATCTTTTGTCTTATTTGAGGCACCTCGTGACCGGAGATGGAGCTGGCTTTGGCCCTTTGCAACAGCGTATCTCCACTTTACCTATTAAAGACGGTGGTTTGGGGGTTTATACGATGTCAGACACGAGCAATTACTGCTATCTCGCTTCTCAGAATCAGACCAGGTCCGTGCAGAATATAATACTAAGAGACCTATACTCTGCTTGTTGTGAGAATGGTCACACATACCAGCAACCCTTGCAGACTTTCATCCAGGTTTGTGATTTACATTCTTCCTTCAGCTTTGTAGAAACTGCCCCCCCTTCCATGCATACCTTGGCAGCTACATACTTTGATGTTGTGAAGAAGAAAATCCCGAGCCAATTCATCATGTCTGATAGAGACTCGGTTTTGTGGCAATCTAACAAAATGAAACATGCGCAAGAGTACCTCTTGGCCGTGCCAATTAGTGGGCTTCAACAGAATATTGGGCCAAGGCAGTTTAGAGTCATTTTTGAGTTATCGACTCGGTATTCCACTTTTTCCAAAAGGTGGTTTGTGTTCGTGTTGTAAGCGAGATATGGACATTTTTGGCGATCATGCGATTCATTGTGCCAGTGAGGTCGGGCTCAAATTTCGCCATGATCTTGTTAGAGATGTTGTTGCTGATATGTGTTATAAAGCTGGTGTGCATGCTAGAAAAGAAGTGTCCTTGGGCCTTCTTTCAAATGGCCAAGCCTTGAAGCCAGCAGATATCCTTGTTTATGGGTGGGAGAATGGGAAAGATGTGTGTTTTGATGTTACTGGTGTTTCACCTTTTACTCTGCGGCGAGGAATGCTTTCATACCAGGACAAGCCATTTCCAACGCAGTTTCACGTAAACGCACCAAATATTTAGACATTTGCACTTCTCATGGTTATGGTTTGGGTGTTTTGGATTTCACTTCCTTAGGTGAACTTGGTGAGGATTTT
This sequence comes from Papaver armeniacum, assembly GCA_023531295.1. Lineage (NCBI taxonomy): Eukaryota > Viridiplantae > Streptophyta > Magnoliopsida > Ranunculales > Papaveraceae > Papaver > Papaver armeniacum. The sequence goes on from JAJJWW010010670.1 coordinate 40,624, forward strand.
GTAATGCTTTTAAAGAGGCTTAGGAATTGCCTGGATAACCTTGATGCCAGCAGTGGTCATGGTAGTTTTCTTTTTCATAGATTAGGTTTGGTTATTCAGAAAGGTATTGGTGCCCAGCTGTTGATGGTGGATTTTCGTTCAAGGTTAAATTTGTAAAAAACCAGAAAAATCATGCGCTGACATCTTGTAAAAGATAAAGCCATTTATAAGTGTTGGATACTCCCTCACTTAATTCACCAAGAATGGAGCATGTAGCAACAATCCCATTACGTGAATACATGAAATTCCTCCAGGTTGGAGCATGTAGCAACAATCCCTTCCTGTGAATTTCATATCGGCCTTGTATTTCCAGTACTCATTATCGGTGTGGCATGACGACCGAGTGTTACTCTT
>JAJJWW010010671.1:0-98750 GCA_023531295.1 Papaver armeniacum
AACTAGATGATAATTGATACACAATACTCAATTCTCATTCATTTTGGCCCCACAAAAAGATGACCTGGACATCTAACCCGAGAGTATTCACAAATAAAGCCTTCTCCTTCGCTCTGGCCCCACCTCAATAGCCTAAATGATATTCGTATATTTTCCTATTTCGTGGGTAACGAAAACTACCCCACTTCTCACCTTTCATCACAGAACCACCCACTTTTGTTGTTCCTGAATCTTTGAAGAAAACTAACCCCAATTCCATAGAGTTATTCGAGTTTCTTTAGTTCTAAACATGCTTCTTCTTTCAACGGAACTGTTGAAATAGCTTCCGACGAGCTTCTTCTTCTAATTCAAGATGCTTTTTGTTTTCATTTTCCGTTTGTAAGGATATGCTAATGCTATTTTTTGTTAGTTCTCGCCGGCTTTTTGCTGCAATTGAGATGGCAAGTGATGTTATTAGCAATATCATCTTAAGAAAATGATTCTCTTATGTGATCCAACAAAGGTAGGTTATTCAAAAAAAATTATTAAAAAAAGATCAATCTTAATTAACATCACAGCTTACTTTTCTTTTTTGTGATTTTGATTTGGTTTGAACAGGCATTTGAGAAACACAAATTGGGAAAGAAATATTTGAGTATATCGACAAGGAATTGGCTCATGACTTGGTTACAATTTCAGTGTTAGTTTCTTACATTTTTTCCATTGTTGTTTTGGATAATGGGTTTTAGCTGTTTGCGGAAATGACTTAGTGATATGAGTTTAATAAATTCATTGTTGTTTTGAGTTTTAATTGTTTAAACTGTTAGTATAAAGTTTAGCTAATCCCCGCTTAATCATCCTAATATCATCGAATGTGGAACTATTTAGGTATGTATGTTACTCAATTTTTCTTTCTAGATCCGAATATTATTACTGATTGTGATGTTTTTTTTTCCTTTTCTTTTTGTTTTTTTAATTTTTTTTATACGGGTGTACAGATGAGAAGGAATACAGACCAAAACCACATCATTTTTATGCATTTATACAAGACTGTACAACATACTGGGGATAAATCGAATTCAAAGGATTAGTTAGCATATGCGTTCTATAATTGGGTAAGGAATCACATCACTGACCATGTTTTTTTTATGCAATGGTAACAAATACGTAGTAAATGATTTGTTATTTCTCAACAGATGGGAATCACTGATAAATTTGTATGATGTAAATATAGTTTAGTAACTTCTCCTAGGATGACTTCTTGGCATGGTGACTAATGAAAGCAGTTGAATGACTATTTTTTAGTTATGGCAAAATCGAATATGGCGTAAGATTCAAACAGGTGTGGACTATGGATACATGTATCTGAAATATATATGGAATACATGTACTGATTGACCAGACTCTTTGTAAGTAACATCAAAGGAGCATAATCATCAATTTGCACAAGCAAGAACATGAGTAAATAAGGGGTTACTTGGGTTACTTAGGTGATAATTTCTACCCATTGTCAAGTTATATATATATTGTATATAAATATTTTTGTTTTGATACAAAACAGGACTCTGAGGATCTAAAGATTTTAGCATTTTTTGGGTGCAAATGATGAGTATGAAGTATGAACACCTACGAAGTATCTGCACACAACTGCAAAGAAGTACGAACACCTATGAGCTTTCACGTATGTTTGATCACAGTGCATTACAACCATGCGCAGGTACTTCTGTACATCTATGTTTTTGTTATCTAGCTATTAAACTTACAACTGACAATGCAAAATAGTACTTGTCTCTGTATTACTCGCCAAAAATGGTCTCTTAATGTCATTGGAGCAGGACATATGCTTAATGAGATATGTGAAGATTAGACCAATGTCCAAATCCCGTTAGCATTTTTGTTAAAAATTGCATTAGTGGAAGGCTTGGCATTGTAAGGATCACTTGGGAGAGGTAGTGTCTGTGGAGCTACCTGAAACTGGTGGTGCAGTAACAAAGAGAATGGATTTGAAGCAGTGGAGAGGGTGAAGGAAACAAGTGACATCCGCATCCCTGTTTCTGATGAAATTGTAAAGGTCAATATAAAGTTCACTGAACACCCATGGTTTTGTAAGTGCTTTTTTTATATCTCTTCTACTATTATAGGCCAACGCTATTACTTTTTTTTTGTAAGTATTTACATATTTTCTAATATTATAGGCCAATGCTATTTCTACACGGTGTATACCAGTTTCGTTAACGTCAGCGCAAACAAGTGGAAGTGGATGTGAGACACTGTCCTTAAACAAGTTGTCTGTTCAACATTGTTGACAAAACTAGACATGGAGCTGCACAAATATTGTTCAAAGACAAAGGCTCACCATGATCACATGCTAATTGTGCCTACGTTTTTATTCCAAGCCTGACATTTTAATTTCAAGCCTCATGGTATTCCGATAGGAAAAATTCGTTTGTGGAAGGGTATACTTCAATTTAAAATGTAATGTGGAGTTTACTTCTCACTTTTTTTAAATTGAATCTCCTGCGGTTGACATTGATGTGCTGGCAGTATTTTTTTAAATGAAATATTAATGGTTTAATTATCAAAAAAATAAATCTTTTTTTCTCTTTTACAATTTTAATTTAAACATTACTACATTATGGAAATGGAAGGGAAGCATTATTCCAAGAATTTCATCCATTTTTTTTGATAATTACTTGGTGGCACTGTAAAAAATAAAAATACAGGGCTGCTAATGTGTCACAAAGGCAACACAAACAGAAAAATGCAACTACCCGGTGCGGAGCACGGGTTACTATCTAGTTATACTTATATGTATGTGAGCGGTGCAACGCGCAATGGACTAAATGAAATGTGTAAGTATACGGATGGTGCAATCTACTGGATGAACTCAACTACACTTAGATACCAAATAAGATTATTTGAGTCACTCCAGGGAATTAGTTTACATTATTTTGACTACAAAATTTTTGGAATCGACATAGCAATTCATATTAGAGTTCTGAAAACATAAGTGGTTTCCTTTTGGAGCAATACACGTGCATTAGCATGTGCCCTTTACTAGTTCTAATTGAAGAGAATTTCATTATGTTAAGGAGTAAAAAATTTCAAAAAATAGAAAAAAGAAAAAGAAGGTGTAACTTTTGTTGAAAAGTTTTTTACTTTTCTCTTGATTCGTCACCTAGCAGAGAACTTTTGTTTTAGCGCAGTTTGCTCAAGTTTATTTTAGCTTTCATACCAGTTTTTCTTAGCTGTCATTTTAGCTAATTTTTGTTTAGATCAACTCCAATGGGCATTGTATATCAACAGATTTTCCAGTTTATCAGAGCAACTCTAATGGGCATGTCAAACTAACCAATTTGTCCATTATGCACCTACAGTGGGACTAGCAAACCATTAAAACAGATGGACAAACCTCCACATAAAAGGTTTGGTCCATCGCGTCTCAGGTTGAGTCGAACGAAACAACCTGAGACGATCGTCTCACACTGCATTGACCGACCCAAGTTGAGCCGGGGCTAAATTTTGTTATAGTTAGTTTTACATATATTTTTTAAGATTTTTCTAATAAATATGTCCCACTTGATACCATAAAAAGAATTAATATAAAACGGGTCCCACTAGTGAAAGAAATATTTGTTTATGTAATAAAGTGGGTCTCATAGTTAAATTTATGTATTGACCAATGTGAGGGAAATTCCTATGGCAATCAACAAACATGATTTTTTGCCAAGCCCAGTGGATGGTCAAACATGATTTTGCACTAAGGGAAAGCAGTGAGTTGAGGGTGAAGAAACGCTCGGACCCAACAAAACTGCTTTGGCGCACAAAACCCACGGAGGATCTATAAAAAGCGCTAACTTGGGTAAATCCCAATGGCTCTTTTCTTAGAGGCTACAACTTTCAATTGATATAAAATCCTGTATTTGGATTCATGTTCACTCACACCACTCCACTCTCTTCTTCATATTCTTTTAAACAAAATCTTGCTACAAAATGAGCAATCTGGTAAGAGTTGAAGTCAACAGTTTGAGACATAAAAAAGATCAGAAACATGAAAAAAATACCAAAGCCTGCCTAAGATGTAGCTTTTAATCAGAATCATGAAACACAAGTTTGCTTCGCTGAGTGTCGTTGCTGCTCCAACATTAGTTGAAGGTCATGTGCCAGGGCATCAAAAGGGGTCTGAGAATTATTATAAAATAAGAGGTGGATTAAAAGAATTAAATGTTGTTTATTCTGGTGTGCGTTTATTTATGAAGCCCAAGCAAACACAACAACAAAATTACGAAAGTATTGATAGAAAGGTGGTGGCCAACCATGCACACGTTCCATTTCATGGATTTTGAAATTAGTAAGTCTGTTTAACCAAATTATTATTTTTAAGTAATTATTAACTAATCCAATACAATTAATTATAGTTGATATTATTCTTGTAAATAGGGATTACGCCCCTTGATTTGTATTTCATTTGTGGGATTCTAAGTGGAGAGGAAGAGCCTGTACCATTCTACCAAAACGAATGTGTATCTCGTGATAAATGGAAGACACTCATTCCCTCGTTTTTAGAATCACGTGTATGTGAAGATCATAAATATTTGAAAGGACGTGGAATACATTGTTTAGCGTTTAAGCGTTTCCTTATGTATAAGGAAAATTCAACAAATTAAGTTGAATATCCTGAACTCGAAAGAGTGTTTATCTTATGGTTGATGGGTTAGACGTTCTTTCAAAACTCAACCTTGTTTCTTATATTAGTTGGCTTGGAGCGTTAGAAGATCTTGAAAAAGCACCACATTATGATTGGGGGTCCGTAATTTTAAGAGAAATGTACCGTGGTCTGGATCAAGCGTCCATAAGTATACCTAACTTCACTGGTTTCCGAGGCATTATAAAGGTAAATATCTAAATTATTATTTTTAATTTAAAGAATTTTATGAACAAAAACAGACATGATCAAAAATACTAAATTATAGATTAATTTGCAGTATTGATGGTATACCTATTTTCGTGTTGGTAAACCAGTTCTTAAAGACAATATCCGTAGAATTCCAGTACTTGACATGTACTACACAAGTAACTGGGCGAATGACACCGGTAGCAACAACTCGGTTTCCAGTTTTGTTTAGAGGTATCAACAGATGACTCGGAGCCATAAGAATGTTGTTGTCCACCGTTACGTTAATTTTCCAGAGTTTCAAAATGACCAGGTACGAGCTATTCATGATTATTCTCTCCGAAGAGTTTATTTTACACCCCGGAAATGGGTAGAGGTGTTTGGTAATTGGGATAAAGAATATTGTTCCAATTACAGGGTATTTATGCAATTGCAATTAACCCGCCACGCAAGATGTAAGATTCCACATTAGATTTCGTTGGGGAGGGAATGACGACGTGGGTAAGGTGTGAACTAAACACATGTGAGGATATTAATGAAGCGTCGTATGCCAACTGGTACCAGTCGATTGCAAAACCTGTAATTGTTACACACAACACGCACATCTATGAGTTTGATTTCCCATGGTTATCGCATAGGGGTATTGATAAAAACATCGTTCCTAGCCAGCCTTCTCCAGAAGATCCATGCTATATGACTTACCCCACCACGGATGGAAGTTCTTCATATTCTTCGTCAAATTTGCCCGAACTCCGTTGGGAGATGCCAAGTATAATTTCAAAAGGTGAGTGGTCGGTTGTCAGCCGAGCAGAAATAATTTCACTTTCTCACTCTACTAAATATAAATGAAGTACGTGATAAGAAAGAGTTCGTTCCCACGGAGAGGCTTTTGTTGTTATAGAATTTCAGTTTCTTAGTAACCAATGGGGGGATTTTTGTTTTATCTAAGCAATAAAAGTAATTGAAAGTAATAAAATAATTTGAATAACCAATAAGGAGAAGATATTGGTCACGGGATAGTATCATTCACAAACATGTATTTTCATCAATGACTAGAATTGATATTTTAATCTCTCGTTTACTAAAAGTCCTAGGATACCTTGATCGCAAGAATATCCCGCTAATTCCCTGATTTCATCACAACCACATTAAAATATGTATATGTGAATTCTTCCTAGAAAGCAACCTAACGTGTAAAGCACAATCAAGTTTAACTCCCTAAAAGCAATAAGTTCTATGGAATAAGACTAATCAATGCAAACGAACGTGTGAAAGCACTAATCCGTTTTAAGAAAAGTTATGATTCACTCGTGACTAGTAGGATATATCACTACAAGCACTACCCACAATTATGCTACTTAGAATCGGGGATAAACAACTTTTCGTTATTGAAAACCCTAATATAGCTCTAGAGATGAATGTAAATGGGATTGATTAGAATCAACCAAACAAACAATCAAATCATATGACAATATTAATAATGAATCATAAACAATAAAGTATTGAGACAAAACTAATTCATAGATTTAAATAACATGTTGAGAAATCAACTTTATCCCATAACCAATAATATGTTTTTAGCTACTCATAGCTATGGAGTTCATCATAAAAATATTAATTGAATAGAAGAAGATGAACAAAAGCAAACTCTAGTAGCGTAAACAAAAGCGGCTCTCTCCAAGTTCCAAGAATAATACGTGATCTTTTAGTTGTAAAAAACTTTCTCCTTTTGTAGCTTTTCCTAAGCACCTGCACAGAAACCGTGGCAGGCCGAGCAATCTTGCCGAAAACCGCCGGAACCGTCTTCAACCGATTCGTACCGAACATCCAACGGTAGGCAACGGTATTAGAAATCATAACAGTTGGATTGTCGGCTCGGTACACGGTATCATTGGAAAAGCGCCGAACCGAAAGCTGAAAAAACCGACTCTTATGAGCCATAGATCTAGTTAATCTTAGCCATTCGTCCTATCTTATTCTTATATAAGTTTAAGTTAAACAAAACCCTAAAATTTATCACTTCATTTCATTTTTTGTTCATCTTCTATTTCGCTCTCTGCGGCTCTACCTCTTCTCTCTCAGTGCTCTCACTCATAGTATCATATCCCACCACCACCACTCAAACTAACCACCAACCTCCATCACCGATTCACCACGACCACAACATCAACAAGTAAGATTTCCGTATCGGTAGCAAGATTTTTCGTTTGTCTTGCCAACAATTGTTGCTAGCCACCCACTACCTCCATCACCACATGCGCCGATAAAGACGGCCACCACCACCTTCTTACGCTTTTTATTCTATTTGTTCTTAATTAATTCATGTGTATGTGATGTGATGTGATTTATTTTGAGATGAAAAATTTAAAGAGATTAAAGTTATGTTCTTCTCCTTTGAAATCATTGCTTAAAGTTCGGATCTTATAAATAATTTTAGGATTTTGTTTAACCCCATTTTTTTGATTGATTACTTTTTGTATCGAAACCCTAATTATGGATCTTAAAAAACTTCACTTCGTCCTCTTTAATTGCAAGCTTATTTTACATAGGGCATCTGGGAATGACCAACATCATCATAACAAGATTTTATTTGAACATTTCTCAACTAATTGATCACCGATAGAGAAGAAAAATGTTTATAGATTTGAAATCGGTAAAAACCGATACAAAAACCAGTACCGAACCGAGCCGACTCGGCCGATTTGAAAACCGTACCGAAGATGATCGGCTCGGCTACGGTTTCAGATGTGAAAACCGACCTGTGGTCGGCTCGGTGGCCGGTTTTGACCAAAAACCGAGCCGACCGGCCGATGTGCACCCCTAGCTTTTCCTCTTTCCAAAACTAGGTCTTCAAAGCCCAAAGTCCAATAACAAGATGTCCACCAAGCCCACATGTGAGGAATACCCATGTGAAAATATGTCCCAAAAATAGTCGCTGGAAAACTGGTATTATGGCCGGAAAGGTGGTCGGAGAAGTAGCTCAGGTGACCGGCAAAGTCCACCTGATCACCGGTCAACTAGTCAATCGAATCAACTCAGTCAAAATCAATGAGTCAAACCGGATCATATGAGTCAGGTGGCTATTCAGACGAGTCAGTCAACTCATCTGAGTCAGAGCCTAACTGGTTTGCCAGGCCAAAGCCATTTTGCAAAGGCCAAATTTTGTGTTGCACCAGGATGGTGCATCACTGCTTCACTTCCACATATCAGCTGCATTTGCACTATAACCTGCAGTTCTGTCACAACATTTCTGTTACCACCAGTTCACAGTTCAAACCATTCCCAGCATCATTAACACCACTAGCTCTTAACCCATCTCTACAAACACATTCACTAGGAAGAATACCACCAATTCCATCTGAACGGCAATCTCAATTCTAGATTCAGCTCAGACGTAGCTTTAACAACATACAAACTTCCATTCAAGTTCATTCTGCAGGCCACACAAACTCCTCTTCCGGTCAGTTACACTAGCATCTCCATCTCAGTTGCTTTATTGCACCAACTGAAATCAACACAAGCCATCAGTACAAACATCAGTGCCATTCTCTACCTGCAGCTGCTCTCGTAAGTTCCTCCTCAGGTCCATGTTTTCCCTACCATCATAGCTTTCCCATCTGGTGAGCAATACACAACATCAATCCAACAAACCTGCACAATCCACCTTGACAGCAGCACCTCAGCTTCTTTGTTAACTGGAGCTTCGATTCCACAATCAATATCCACCTCTTGTTCTTCTTTGTTCATAGCCCATTTAATCACCACTGCTTGCTTCAAAGCACCTGTAGCTCATCTCTCTACCTTGTAATGTGAGTAAAAACAGATCCTTTCCTGTTCTTCAGCTCTGCCTCAAGCCACTTCTACTGTTCTGCATCACTAGCTGCAACCTACACAAACTCGGGCCAGAACCTCAGCTCCATTATCTCAGCAACTTGAACTCACACTCGAACAACTCAGCACAACCATTTGAGCACCAACTGTAGCAGCCATTTACTCCATCCATACATGTCCAGTTCGAAACACTGAAAAACAATCCACAAATTCCTTCTCTATCTCAAACCACCAACGGCTGCACCTAAACATACATCTAACCCTTGTAAGCAATTTCTTCCCTGGACATTCAACCAAACCATTTCTGCAGTTTAGTTTCAAACCCAGATAAGTAATAACAACAGCTCATAATCCTCCAGATGCTCAAACCCATGGCAGCAAATTCTTAATCCCATTATCTGTAGCCCCTTTTGCACTACCGATTCATACCAACTCGGACTCTACATAAACACCTGCTCTGTCACATCCTTTCAGTCTCACCAACACTAAACTGCAGCTGCAAAACCCACTGCTAAACACCAGCTTCAATTTCTCTGCTGCTTCTCACTCAAATAACTTCAAAACCATCATTTCAGTTCAGCTCAATTGCTACAATTCATACTGCCTCTCGAGCTCCATCAACTGCCAACATTCTTCACCCGCAATTGCTCTTATTCTCCAGAACCCAAATTCCATCTTCACAGCTCAGTTCCTTGACCAACACCCAGCTCAACACAGATTCACTGTGAAACCTGTTCAACACTACCAATCTAAGATTCATTTCTTCAATACTCATATTAATCAACACAGACCCATGTCTCACAAAAGTAACAACTTCATTAACCTCTCGAACCCAGAAATCATCTTCACCAACAAACCCTAGCTCGAACAGCTCCTCTCGATATCAAATCCCCATTTAATTTTTCGATTGCAAACCCTAGATGTCAGCAAAAACACCCATCTCTAGCTTGTTCTTCTCAATTGATTCTTCATCCAACATCACACATCATATCGATCATCATCTTCCACGGCTCCAATTTCTCGATCTCTCTGAAATACGACACCACCGTAGAAATTCCTTGTATTCTCTTCGATTTGACAGACCCATCTCATCATAGAAACTTGATGTATCCATCTCAAAATCGAACCCAGTAAAACCCATATCTGTCTTCAGTTCTTCCTCTCTTTACCAGCAAACCCTACTCTAGATCAAACCCAGACCCATCGAGTGATTCCTCATAAGCTCTCGATATGTAACAACAGTGATAACAAATCCTCTCTATGACTCCAATTCGATCTCCATTTAATTTTCGGATTTCAGCAGTTGTGGTGCCGCCATCGGACAGAAACTGGTAATGATGAGAGAAATAAATTTCTCTCATAATTCTAAGTTTTTTGTAGGAATATGCAAGTGGATATAGCCACCCCTGTGGAGTAGATAAGGGCCACCAAAACTATTTAGCTTGTCGGTTTCAGGAAACCGACGACCTATTCACTTCTTTGCTCAACTGCCAGTTGCGAGGAATTGGCAGTTCATTCTTCACCTCCTCCTTGCGCATGTCAACCGCTCCAAATATAGCTCCCATGTGAATTGGCCTCTTTGCTTTTTACGCTCCAAATAGACGTTTTCTCCCTCTTTTGCTCCCAAGGACTCCATTGCACCTAATAACTCAAAATCAAACATAAGATACATAATTTACAAGAAAACTCACAAAGAAATCATAAACAATAGATAAATATCAAGGTGTTTACAACACCTATCAGTGAGCCAACCACGATTCCCGCTGTTTCCCAAGCTATGGAACGTGATTATCCTTACTACAATGTGGATGCCAGTAATGATGAGTTTAAGAGACAACTTAATGATATGCATTGGCTGGTTCGGTAAATGGGTCTACACGCTTGAGTGTGTATCGGAGATGTCAGACGGACACAATAATTGGATTGAGTGCAACTATAAATGCTGATCGGCTTTCACAGTCTTTCGATTATATCAGAAGCAAAAAATCATGTCACGATAATGATGCAGTAGTGGGAGATACACAAGCATCCAGTACTTCACCACAAACGGTTCCCGTTTCTCAACCTCCAGTTATACAACCTGATCTGAGACACATTTCATCATTATTCTCGCCCTACAACCCAAATGAACCTTATTATACTGTTACACCACCACAACAAACCGCTTATACGTTTGGAGCAGAGCACTTTCAACAATCTTTTAGTAGTCTTCGACCATTTCCTTCCGCTTTTCAATATTTCCAAAGTTTGTTGGCGAGTGGGGGTATCTCGGATCTTGGAAAATGGACTCCAGGCCCAGAAGATAATAATTGACGATGTTAGAGAAATTTTAACTTTTAATTCTGCTACCTTTGTAATTATATTTTTGATCAATTAAAAGTACGACTGTTCATTGAAATTACATATGTTTAAAATTAAGCATTACATTAACTTCACTGAGATGTACTAGGTGGAACAACGACTAGCAAGAATGGGTTGAAATTATTCAACGCCTTAAGGATTTCGAAACAATTTTCAAAATGAAAAACCATATTTTTCCATCTTTGCCATTCATCTAAAGATCTTCTTACCATCTCAGCATCAGTTTCACCCCTCAGTCTAAATCGATTGACTATCATGGTGAAAGCTACAAACTCACTTACTTATTTCTTAATTGTTTGAAAACGATTTTCTATGTCGCATATAACACGACGAATCGGGTTATGGGTGTCAATGCAGAACCCGTCATGAATAACCGCCCAGAAATTCACACCTGGATAGTGTGTTGAAGCAAGCTGTTGTTGTTGTTGTAACAAAACATAGTTTCTGCAAATAGCTTCATCTTCTTTTGCTGTATACGGAGCTCGCCGAACTAACAAGGGTCGAGACATCTTTCGACAAGTTTTTTTTTTTAAACTGAAGAGTTTTTTTTTTTTTTTAGCTCAAAAAGAGTAAAGAGACTAGAGGTGTAGAATATGAGAATTTGGAGTTGAAGTGAGGAGTATTTATAGAGCTCAAAATTTTTAGCCGTTGGATGATAAGAGTTTCTAGCCGTTCAAATGTAACCGTTGGCGTTTGATGTTTAGCTGCTGGAAGATTAAGGCTACCCCGCTGGCGGATTATCAAAGGCCACGCGGTTTTGCTTCACTCGGCAGCGAGTTTTGTACTCAGCGAGGTTTTAAATGAGAAGTACGTCTCATATTGGTCCGCAGTGAACAAACCATTAGATTTGTTGGTTTGCCACCCGTTTTTCATGTTTGTTCAGTCCATAATGGGAGCAAATTCCATAGGAATTTCCCTAAGAAATTAAGTTTGTCCGTTCATGTGGACAAGCAAACAATCAAATTAGATATGTACCATTGGAGTTGTTGTTCTTACTGTCTACTAGTTTTTAGGAATTTTAGGAAAAATGATTTGGATCGACAAAGGGTTTCGAACTCGGAACTACTAGTTTACCTCTTAGAGCATCTCCAATGGGACATTGCGAAGTCCCTATTTTAACGGCCACATAGGATTTTTGAAAGTGGCGCGGCAACGATTGTTGAGCAAATCAATAAGAATAATTTTTGGGAGATCAAAGAACCCATTTTCTGTTTCAAAGACATCAAAACCCTAATAACAAAATTTCAATCTATCTCTTTTTTGTGTGTCAATCGCACTGCTAATAGAGCAGCTCACGAAAGCGGAGTGGGCTAAGGTTTAGAAAAACCACATGATTTGGTCTGTGCCACCGATATGGTTGTTGCCATCACTATGTGATGACCGCAGAAACCTAAGGGGAAACATGTAATTTGTTCTACTCTTGTTTGATTAATTTGGAGATGCTCTTTCAAAAGTGACATCCGATTATCCAGTACAAATTAAGATGCCGTTCTCTGTTGTGGACTCTATCCTGAAGTAAATGAAGTGTAAGTAAAAGTTCCAAATGAAGTTGGAATTATAAAAGTAGTAATAATCATTGAAGGGTTTCAGCAGTCTTCACTTGAAATCTCTACTCCAAAAAAGAATTAGCGTGACTGCAACTGTTGCTTCAAAAACCCTAGGTTTTTTCATCTTCTTCGTCGATCTGAACTCGTCACAGAGGGGTATTGGGTTTTGAACATTTTATGTATCGAAAGTTCCGATTTCTCCAGATTTGCTGAAAAAGAAGCTCAAGATGAGCTTAATCAGGGCAAAAACAAAAATACAAATGGCTTATAGGCATTTTGTATGGAAATTTGGTGGTGGAAGAAGAAGATCAGTAATGTCAAGCATTCCAGAAGAGATACGCTATGAAATCCTCTCAAGATTACCAGTGAAAACCCTAAAAGCTTGTAAGTGTGTTTGCAAGAATTGGTATGCCCTAATCTCAACCTCTGATTTCGTTAAAACCCATATTGCTATTCAGAAAAATAACCCTATTCTCATGCTTGAAAAAGGTTGTGACCTTTACTCCATAGGATATGATTCATTACCATCATCACCTGTGTGTGAAATTAAAAATGATGTTATTGAAGTGGATCACCCACATCATTGTGTTGGATTCTTAAGTTCATGTAATGGTCTCATTTGCATGTGGATATGGTTGCTTGTTGACGGTGGTTTTAATAGGGATGTATTGTGTCTTTGGAACCCAGCCACAGGAGAATATAAAGAATTACCTGAATCACCAATTGGATTTACTAGAAACAATGTTTGCGTACATGGTTTGGGTTATGATCACAAGACTGATGATTACAAGTTGGCAATAGGTGTAAAAGCTCCTGGAAGCAAGGATACTACTCTAGTCCAAATCTATTCTTTAGCATCAAATTTATGGGGAACTGAGAAAACCATACCTTATTGGTTTAGTGATATGCATATTTCTGGGGTACTTGTTGATGGAAACCTTCATTGGTTAGCCTTAGGACATCACAACTTTTTATTACTCTCTTTGGATATCAGTGATGAGAATTTCGAAGAAATGCAACTACCAAGAGAAATCCCGGAGATGAATAAGGATATGTGTCTTGGTGTGCTGCAAGGGTGCCTATGTTTACTTGTCAAGACAGATGTTAATGGTGTTAAGAATTATTCTGAAGTATGGGAGATGCTGGATTATGGAGTTCGAGAATCTTGGACTAAGCGTCATGTCATCACCCATGAGAGTATTATCAATGAACAAAAATATTTTAGGCTTGTGCGGTCTTTTATGAACGACGAGATTCTGCTCTTGAGTGGTGATATTCTAGTTTTGTATGACCCAAAACATGGAAGTGCTAGAGAACTAAAAATCGGCTATGTTCCATTCAGGAATGCCGAGACTTATTTTGAAAGCTTAGTTTCTTTGAACTCTGGTACTTACGTGGAGGAAAAATATAAGGGTATGACTGAAGACACATTAGCCCAAATAAGTAACACAAAAAAATGGTGCGATCGTATATTTAATTTCATGTTTATGATATATGTATTGGTATATATCTACGGAGTTCACTTTTAACTGAATTATAAGAGCTCATGCTTGATGCAGCTTTTGTTTAATGTCTACTAAACACGTTAGTTATCTTTGTCAGTTACCCTTACCTCCTTTTTCTATGTCATTATGTATTACTATGTGGAGAATGTAAGACGTGGTACTGATACCTTCAAATTCCTGAGTTGGTCAGTGGGAAGTTGATGTTACCACCTGTATTTTAGAGAAAGATCTACTTTGAATAAATCAGTTTGTTACTTTGTTTACGTGTCTATGGAACATGCATTGTGCCAATCTTTCTCTTTTTGCAGAGTCCCTTTTTTCCAATCAATAAATATAGTGATGGCCACTCTTCTTATTCTGAAACGACTAATGTCTGAGTCCATGGCTTTCTTTTTCACGGGTAAAATGATGAAAAATAAGCTACAGCTGTAAAAAGAAAATTAGTCAATTTTGTTGCATATTATCACATATGCTTATCAATCAACTTGAGACTGCAAGCAAACGTTTCACATTGTTTGATATGGATGTTGACTAAGCATTTGTTATGTGCTTCTGCCTGGGTAACATATTCCTATAGTTTTTTGTTTGCTGTTGTTGTTACTGCAGTCATCTCTGAATTGATAAACTACACATTGGCTTGAAGCTCTGGTGGTGCAGCGGCTCACATGCCCTTGTTCCAATCACTTGTGACCACAAGTTATGAATCTCAGGGAGCAGCTTAAGGATTCCTCTAAGGTATTTAATATGGTTAAGTTTGCTTGTCTCGCTTGTACTTCTTGAGTTTCTTGTGTTACAGGAAAAGTATGATAATAGAGAGGCACAAAAATTATACTACAATGGTTCAGTTGATGAGTTAGTTCCTATTTAGATCACCCAGTTTATTTAGGGTCAGTAGAATGGCATCCCTATGTGATCTGAACATCACGTATTGTTGGTACCGTGTGTTCTGGTTCAATTCAGAGATTCCAGGGCATATCTGTATCTGCTGTGATTCCGCATTTCCACTCTGTTCCACACTTTGACGTCTAGCAGCTGACTTACAAGTTGAACGCCACTTTCCTGATGTATATTATCAAATTGCTTGGTTTTCTGTTATTCTTAAAGATTACCTCTGAGTGTTCTAAGTATCTCATGAACAGGTTAGCTTCAAGGTTCAGTATCCTCATAACTTTGAACACATTTCAAGAGAGGACCACAGGGAATTTAAGTAATACTCACACTGTGAATGTTGTCTGCCATTCATCTATATGTTTGTAGTTAGTAGTAATGGGATCTTCATGTTCTAGGAATCAGAGGAACGGCATGTTTGATGCTAGAATTTTCCTACAATGTAACTTTAGTAATTTCGCAAAGGTTGTTTTGCTATCTACTTTTAGCTGCATTAAAATTTAGCTTATGCATAGGTCGGGGAATATATATTGATCTAGGCTAAAGAGGTTCAGTAGCTTACTGGAATGTGATTCCTTACTCGTAACATCATTGTTTATTCTGAATCTGGGCATATTACACCCACGTTATTCATATTAATTATTTGGTTAAACTTGGTCTCCACTTTTGAGACGCTAATGGAAGCTCAGATATTGCCAGCTGTGTCAGAGATGTCTTGGTAGATGCAGCATTACTGCATTAGTCCTGGGTAATGAAGTGACAGTAAAAATTCTATACATGAAGCTCGTCGAAGTGAGGAGTCCATTTCCTTAGTGAAGTAGATATATGCGTTGCATTCATAAGTTATGCTGTCCTCAAATAGATTCTATAAAAACTTTCATTTTCCTACTGTTTGAATACCCTTTCACTTTTGATTTTAATTATTTTATCAGGCCATTCACAGCTGAAGCGACGAAACTTGGGATCGGCTCCCTTCAGAAGCTTCTCTATAATGTATCCGAGCTATATCAAGTTATGTTTCAGTTGTTGAAGCTGAAGTAATGCCTCAGGTGTGGTTACGAACTCCGGAAGTCTTCTATAATTTTATCCTGCCTTAGTACCTATTTTTCTACATGGTTGAAATGCCAAACAAACATAACCTTTTGCACTAGAGACATGATAGACACGACTTGGTAGGAGCAGTCTCTTTTCTAGTTGTAAACAAAACATTTTTCTCTAATGAAACCTAAACTACTATCTTCTTGTTGCTTAATAATGATACCAAATATGCTGCGTAAGTCTTGACATATGGAGTTCTCAAAGGTTGGGCTTTGCACTCTCCTATCTTAGATATCATAAAATTCACCAAGTTTTATGTAATTTTGGATAGGTTTATGTGACTATTATGTTGTCATTTCCTTACACATGAATATAAAGCATGCCATTTATTGATCAAAGGAAACCTACAGAGAGGTAGTATATTGATCAAAGGAAATGAAAACAGGAATTGAGAGGGGTAAGAACCTGACCTCTATAAAGATAAAGAAAATGAAAAAGAAAATCAACAAAATCTACTAGTGAACAGAATATCTGTCCTCCATCCTCGCACGGTGAATCTTAGGAGGTTGAGCCATGTAGTATGGAATCTATGCGCTTCAACTTTCTCCGAGTCATTTATATTACACGGTCTTTGACTCTTTGTTCAATTTCATAACTGAAAGACAAGTATGTTTTCAATGTAATGTCGTGTGGTCAAAATGTTTTCTAACCGGTAATGGCGTTTCTTCCAAAACTCCCTCTTCAACCTCAATTACTTCGGAGTTCAGACAGGTGATATATAATATATGTGCAAGTTTAAATGGAAAAAAAATAGTTTTTTTTCTTCTTCTGATGCCTGTTGTCTTGTAGTTGACTTGTTTTCCATTTGGCACCCTTATCAGTGTGCTTGACAATCGGAGCGTATTCAAAATGGCTTGATGCTTCACCAAATGGGCTCCCGGTTTTGCCTTCAGTGATAGAGAGATTCTCATGAGTGGCATGAGGTGCCTCTAAATATTCTGCAGCAGCTGCAGCTTGGCCGGCACAGCTGTGATGGTAAATATTCTTCTCTTTCTCAAATCTAGTTGTTTGTAAGAACATACTCTTGTTGGAGATATCAGTTATTCAGTGGTCTGGTTGGTGTCTGTCTGTCCCACAACACTCCTGGCAGAGAATAAGAACATTAGGAACTAGCGAATTTCTATTATCATGGTGACTGTTTCTGATCTACTTGTCAAGGATGTATTTTGCCGTTATTTGCCAAGGATGTATTCCGCCATTCCAAAATCCTTTCTCCTGCTGATACTGCTTCAAAGAAGTACTTCAAATTTGGTAGACCAGCTCCTAGTATCCTTTTAGCCACTGTATAATGTGGCAGATATTGAAGCAATACGTGTTTGAAAGTTTTTGAAAACAAAATAGTCGAACCTAAATCCATTGTAGAATGCTTGAAACTGTTCTGCATAAAGTATATATAACATAAATGTTGCAAATTCTAACAATGCTTGCAGGTCTAAAGGAAAGGATTTAGGAAAACATAATTGGTCTCCTTCTCAAAATTGGAGGAAATTTTTTTGATGCTGCTTTTGATATGAATACAAAAATTGCTGGTATTGGCCTAATTATTAATGACCCTGCAGGATCTTATTTGGGGGCAATGGTGAAGTTTATGAGAGCTAGAGATGCTGCTCAAGCTGAAGCTCTGGCATTGCTTGAAGCTGCAAACTGGATGATCAAGAATAAAGCTACCACCAATATGATTGTGGAAGGAGATTGCAAGTCTGTCATAGAGGCTGTAACCTCTAATTTTGCTTTTTCTAAATGGCTAGACCATAACCTCCTTGCGGATATAAGTAGGAAACTTGAAGTAATTAGAGGAGTCAAATGTGTTCATGTTGCAAGGTCATGTAATGAAGCTGCTGATGCTAAGTGTGCAGAATTTTTTAGAGTCTGTCAAACCTGGGGTATCACTCCTCCAAGGTTCATTAAATCCTTCTTCATTCAGAAAGATAACTCTGTTAAGGCTGGCTCTTATCATAGTCCAAGATTCAAGTTTCTGCTTGGATCCACGTCAGCGAAAAATTTCTCACGGGCGCAATAGGGATCCAAGATTCCCAACAAATACGCATTTTGAAACTGCGCTCCACGCGATTTCTAACTGCGTTTTAGTGAAAATGAAAAGTAAAAGCCAACTATTTCAACTGTTTCACGTCGTTCAACTTAAGAAAAAGTAACTTTATATTATTAATTGTTGATATTGTATTAGTTGATCATTTTTAATTCTTCTTCAATCAACTTTAGAAAACGCAAAAGCAAAAACATAAACTTATCCTGTCATACGCGGTTACAAACTGCGTCCCACGCTGTTTGAACATGCGTGCGGACGAATATTCCGTGAATTATCCTGCCATACGTGGTTACAAACTGCGTTTTATGCTTTTCCAATACGCAGTTTGAAACTGCGTTCCTTGGGTTATTCCAACTTGGATCCAAGCTAGACGCAGCACTCATTCTGAATCAGGGCAACCGTGCACGAATTAACGACACTTCCACCGTGTATAAACTTGGATCTTGGACATGATAAGAGCCAGCCTCTTTGCTTTTATGATTAAAAAAATAAAATAAAAAACTTCGTAATCTTTTACACAAACTTTTAGTAGCATTTTTTATGAAAACAGAAAAAAAAGATACTGCACAACCCACTGAGGGTGAAATTAGTAAAAAAAAAACCACATTTGGGTTACCCGGGGGCCTCTGAGGCGCCATAGCAATTCCAGGCAGAGTTTCCCAAAATAAAAGTGGTTTCCTTTTATGTTGGAGTAAACATTTGGTCGCATTACTTTTGGGGGTATAAAAGTGGTTTTCTTTCGTAGAATAAGCTAACACTTGTTTGTTGACTAAAAACAAATCTCCAAACCCTAAGAGCAACTGCAGTCATACGACTATAACTAAAGACTAAAAACCAAAAAAAATTAAAAAAAATGGGTTTAGTCCGTGGTGAGACGTTACGGTGGTGGAGTAAATTTGGTGGAGCGGATGTATAAAGGTTCGTCTGATATGGGGCGTAGGTATAAAATGCGTCCGGGTGGGACGTAAGTTTAAGTAACGCCTGATATGGGACGTAGTTTAAATTTGCGTTTGGTATGGGGCGCAATTTGAAATCACGCTTGATGGGGTGTAATTTAAAATATCGCCTGATGAGGCGCAATTTAAAGTTGCGCCTGATGAAAAAAAAAAAAAAAAAAATCCAAAACTTCCAAATTTATGATGGTCGGTAAAGAAAAAAACAAAAAACAAAAATAAAACCAAAACTTTCAAACTTTGTTCACACATATGGGGCGTACTCTATATTTGCGCCTCATTAAGTGACAGGCGTAATTTTCAATTGCTTTGATCGATGGGGCGCAACTTAAATGTTCGTCAGTGACAAACGCAAATTAAAATACCGTCCGTCGGGCGTATTTTAAAATTACGCTTCACTGGCAGCAACTCTATATTTGCGCCTCACGTCCGACGCAAATAATAACTCAGCCCCACCCGGACGCAACTTGTATTTGCGTCTCACGGCGGGCGTAGTTTTAAATTACGCTCGACCAAAACCAAACTAAAGACCAAATATGGTTTGGTTTTTGGTTTTAGTCTAGTTTTTGGTCTTTAGTCCGTTCGATAGCGCTTGGTTTCTCGACCAAATTTTTAGTTGTACTCGTCGACTGTGGTTGCTCTAACTACACTTTCTTCTGTAAATTTCTTTTTGCCACTCAGCTAGGAATTTTTCATGGGCAAATGTTGGAAAATTAGACCATCTTATTAGATATTGTTATGTGCCCGGTGTGGTTGCAAATGGAGCTGTTCATTGGCTCGATACAGAACAATATATTGTTGCCTTCGATCTGGCCGATGAAAAGTTCAGGCAATTTCCCTCACCACATTTTGCGCCACGACCTGCTAATCATTTAATTTTGGGGCTTCTGGGTGATTTTTTATGTGCTACTTATGGAAACTACGGGGGATCTATTTACTCTTATGACATATGGTTGTTGAAGAAGATTAAGGATGATCATGGAATGACTTGGATTAAACAGTTTAATCTTGTTGGATACAAACCATTCGCAATTACAAAGAGTGGTGGGCTTCTATGCTATGGTGTCGATAGGATAAATATATATCATTATGATCCAAAAGCCTCGTCTTCCGAAATGCTTCTGAATTGTGGCCACTTGAATTTTGAAGCAGTCTGTCATAAGAACACATTGGTTAGTCTAAATGCGTTAGGAGAAATAAATACGGAAATACTGGAGTATGGTGAAAGAAGTAGATCAAGTGCGGATATTGGAAGGGGTGACAGTGATTATTAGCCTAAGAAGCAGCTGTACAGAAATAGATTAACTCCCAAGTGCAGCTAACTTCATTTTCTTTTTTGCTTGCTGTTTCGATGACTTAGGCTAGGCTTCTGCATTTTAAATTCTTGTTTCACAAAAAATTACTACCTCAGTTTCAGGATTTTTTTGCCTAAAAATGTGTCAAATTGAAAAAGTGAAAGCATCACTTTTCCCGAAAACGGAGGGAGTACACAAAAAGAGGATCAAATAGATGAAAACATATAATGCTTGTTTATTTATTCCTATTTGGTTCGTTGTAGATTAACAAGAGCAAAATAAGCCCCATTTTCACCCTTACTTAAAAGAGAAGAGTGTGTCCCTTGTTCCACCACTGTGCCTTTTTCCAGCACAGCAATTTGATCACAATTTTGGATGGTACTTAGTCGATGAGCCACAACAACACTCGTCCGGCCAACCATTACTCTTTCTAATGCATCTTGCACAACTTTCTCTGACTGACTATCAAGTGCACTTGTAGCTTCATCTAACAACAACACCGCAGGATTTTTTAGTATAGCACGAGCTATTGCAATTCTTTGCTTTTGTCCTCCTGATAGTTGTAGTCCTCTGTCTCCACACCATGTGTCATACCCATCTTGTAATCCTGCAATGAAATCATGTGCATTTGCTGCGCGTGCCACTTCTATAATCTCCGTTTCCTCGATTTTACCTGACGTTCCGTACGTGATGTTTTCCCTGATTGTACCTCCGAATAGAGTTGGTTCTTGACTTACCAGTGCAATGTACTTCCTTAAACATCTGAGATGATACGTTCTTATGTCTCGGCCATCAATTCGCACCGATCCTTTTAACGGGTCGTAGAATCTCTCGATTAACCCGATGATTGTTGATTTCCCGGAACCACTTTGGCCTACTAATGCAGTTGATTTACCGGCTTCAATGTTGATACTAAAGCCTTTGAAAATCATAACATCAGGTCTTGCAGGGTAAGCAAAATGAACATCTCGGATTTCCACATGCCCGGATAATTTCTCCGGTTGGTTACCCTCTGGGTCTTCAGGCTCGATTTGAGTGTAACGGTCAAGTACTGCGAAAACGGATCCTACAGCGTCAGATCCTTTAGCAATGTCAGTTGTCATACTGCCGGCATCAGCTATGACCCTGCCTGTACTGATTAAGATAAAAAAGGTCTGGAAAAGAGCTTTTGCTGAAATATCACCCTCCGAAACTAGTTTCCCACCATACCAAAAATCCAGTGCCCAAGTGCAAGTCATTAGTGCCATAGATGTACCGAGGCCGATTCCGGCGAACCATGATTGCCGAATGCTTTCTCTTCTCGGACCATCTTGTGCTCGATCGAACATTTCCAGAATTCGAGATTGGGATGAGAATGCAGTGACAGTGCGGAGATTGGAAACGGCTTCTCCAGCGAGTTTGCTGCTTTCATCTTGTGACTTGATTGCTTTTCCAGACATGGCTTTTAGTAGGACGCGACGCAAGTAGAAGCATACAATGATCAGTGGCTGGACAGCAATCATCACAATAGCTAACTTCCATGCAATGACCAAACCCATTGTGCAGGCAATAATAACAGCAGAGAAAGCTTGGACTAGAAGTGCCATCCGGTCACCGACTAATGATCTCACCTGCAAAAACCATTACAAAGCGTCTAAGCTTAGAAATTGAGTTCGAAACTCGTTTGCACCAACAAGAAAAAGAAAAAAAGACTTACCACACTAGCATCCTTGGCAAGTCTGGAGCAAATAGCACCACTAGAATTTTCGTCTTGATCAAACCAACCAACCTCAAAAGTAAGAATTTTGGACAACATTCTCTCTCGGATCCTCTTTGTTAAGTACTCACCCATGGCAGCAAAAGTATAATGCTGACATATATTAATAATCAACGAGAAAAAGGACAATGCGACGAAGAACAAAGCGTAAGTCCTTGTTTTTGACTTGATCTCATTGAAATCAGTCAGAAAATAAACCGAAATCATACTCCCCATGACGAACGAGTAAACAGGCTGAACAGCACCGAATAGCACCGCACTGGTTAACCCGACAATCCCTTGTCTCCACTCTGGTAAATTCAGTAACAATAATCTCTTAAATGATGGTACGGAGAACTCACGTTCCTTTCGTTCTTTTATCTCATAATCATCGCCGCCGTCGTTATCTGCGTTAGCGGAATTAGACCGACTTACTCTATTGGAAGAGCTGCTTCTTCTTCTACTACTGCTGCTGTAGCCAACATTAGCATCCTTGTTTGTAATGTGCGATGATGATTGTGAGCTTCTTCTTCTATCTTCTGTTGTTGCTTCTTCTGTCTGCTGAAGTCTAACAAGTGAAGTATATAACCCATTGTCATCTTCGATTAACTCATAGTGCGATCCGGTTTCAACAATTTTTCCATTTTGCACAACAGCTATAATGTCTGCATTATGAATCGTAGAGAGGCGATGCGCAATTACTATCGTGGTTCGGCCGAGTGCTGCTTTGTCCAGCGCTTCTTGGACAACTCTCTCAGATTCAGAGTCTAACGCGCTGGTGGCCTCATCTAATAAGAGAATTTTGGGGGATTTTATTATAGCTCTTGCTATTGCAATCCTTTGTTTTTGTCCCCCAGACATCTGCACCCCTCTTTCCCCAACCTATTTGGATAATACAAAAAAAAAAAAAATCACTAATTAATAAACCAAAAAACACATCACAAACCGAAAATTATTAGTTATTGTTCAGTGCTATGTTAAGGCAAGCTAGGCGCTCGCCTAGGCGCCCAAGATGCACAAGTCGCCAAGGGCACCTAGCCAATAATGCACCAAGGCACAAAAGGCAGGTTCCACTACTTGTAAATTATTTTATGGTCGCCTTGGGGGGCTTAGGCGCGCCTAGGCATGAGCCGAAGGGCTTGGCGCCTCGCTTCGCCCCGCCCCATGCCTCAGACAACATACGTTCAGTGCGCCCTATTTAGGAAGGCCACACACGCAAAGGCACCGATTATGGCGCATAGAGGCGCGCTGGATAGGAATCCATTTTTGTGCACAGTCCTTGCAAGAAATGTGAACTAACCTGAGTATCATATCCTTTTGGCAGTTGAGAGATGAAGTTGTGAGCATTTGCAGCCTTTGAGGCAGCAATGACTTCATCCATAGTAGCATCTTCTTTCCCGAAAAGTATATTCTCCGTAATCGTTGTGGCGAACAAAGCTGGTTCTTGACTAACTAAACCCATTTGAGATCTTAACCATTTAAGTTGAAGTTTATCAATTGGAAAACCATCAAGTAAAATTTCACCACCAAGAGGATCGTAAAACCTTTCTAACAAAGCAATTACAGTAGATTTTCCTGAACCACTGCCTCCTACTAAAGCAACTGTTTTCCCAGCAGGAACTGTCAAACAGAAATCTTGAAAGATTAAGGTCTCCTTTCTAGATGGGTATGCAAATTTCACATTCTTGAATTCGACGTCTCCGGAAACTGTTTCCAAAACTTCACCTCCCATGTTATCTGAATCTATTTCTGGTACTCTTTTTATCACTTCCATCATCCTTTCCCCTGCTGATACTGCTTCAAAGAAGTACTTCAAATTTGGTAGTCCAGCTCCTAGGGACCTATTTTATTCAAAAAAAAAAGACAACAAATTAGTCAAAAAGCGCCTGTTGCCGGAGTCACCGCAGTACAGTGGTAAAGCTCGCCAGCACCAAATTCTTTACTGATTAAAAAAGAAAAACCTTGAAGACAAGAGATTTGAGAGTACTTACAGTCCTCCAATTGCAATTGCAGCACCAACAGCAAAAACAGTACCACCTTCACCACCATGGTACATAACCAATTTACTACCATACCAAGACATAAATGCCCAAACAGCAAAACTAACACCATTACTACCAATTGCAACACCTTTGGCTAAACCTTGTTTCAACCCCAACTTGACTGACCCATTGAGTGCATCTGAAAATTCATCCATTGTTTTCTGTTCACCAACAAATGAATAAACAGTTCTAATTGAAGAAATAGCCTGTTCCACTAGTGTACCAGCTTTATTATATTCCTCCCTAATCTTTCTTGTTAGTCCCAATAATATCTTCCCATACACCAAACCTGGAATCACTAACAGTAAAACAAAAGGAAACCCAACTAATGCCAGTCTCCACATTAGCAAAAACGCTGCCAAGTAACATCCAGTGAACATTGCCACATTCATCAAGAAATTTGGTACCTGATATAAAAAAATTGCAACCATTAGACTTCACTTATTTTATTAAACTAAATAATAGTATAGTAGTACTAGGCGGCCGCCTGGCTAGGAAGCTTCTCCCCTGGTACGTGCCTGAATATGAATATGATAGTGTATTGAATTATAAAAAAGAGTGGTCGAAGAGTACCTTCTCGCTGAGAACATCTTGAATTACAAGACAATCATTGGAGACACTAGTGACAACTTCTGAAGTGCTTGATACTTGTAGATCAAAATAACCCACATCTTGTCTAAGAACTGCTCTTAGATATCTTGCTCTCATTCTTGTTGCTTGTCTTTCTCCGGTTCTTGACCAGCAATATCCCTCTGTCATGCATTTTCATAAACAATATTATTAAATTTTAATTAAGCAAAATTATTTATCAACACATTAAAATGAGAAGAAGAAGAAGAAGAAATGAAAAACTTACCCAAGAAACAAACAAGGCAATTGGCAACGGCAAGATTTATAAAAGACCAATTGAATTCTGAAATGAAAATTGATCAAAAATTAGTAAGAACACTAATTAATTAAATTAATTACTACTAATAAGGGAATACATATACCTTGGTGATATTCTTAAGAAAGACTTGATTAGGATCATTAATATCAGAAGGACCAACAGAACCAAGATTATTCATAATTTTACTCGTTATATATAGCATGACCGGTGTACCAAATCCATCACCAACAGCTCCAAGAAAACCAAGAACCATTAAACATATATCTATACCATCTGCATGCATAAATATTGTTCCAATCGATCCTGTTTTAATCTTCTTCTCTTTATTACTCCCCGGTTTTCCAACATCAACCACCACCTTATTATCATCATCTTCCATTGTTTATCTTCCTCGGGGTCGACCTCTCTTAATCTAAGATCAGACTTTCTGTCTGATTTCTTCTAGCCAGCTAGAGCTAGTTGAGTTGTCTTGGCTCTCTTGTGAAGAAGATGCAATGGGCATCTATATATACATATATATGTAGATTCTGATCACTACTAAGTAGTAAGTAGTCCCAATTAGTGACTGAATTGTTTCTAATACAATATTGTACGTGTTCTTCAACTGCCCTTTATATACAAAGATTATTTTTGAAGGGGTGATAGTTCTTTACTATTTATATACATGAGCATCATGTAGTTCATATATAGGTGGCATTTTTGAATAGCAATGAAATCAATAAAAAATACAATCCTTGATGGAAAAATAATAAATATATTCCGAGATGTCTTTTTAAGTACTTTGAAAAGATGAAGTAGTTACTAGACATGCGTCTGTGAAAAGTAATTTATCATGTATCATCATCATAATATGGTTGACTTATTTGCTTTACAGCGAAGGGAGAAAAAACGTCATTAATGACGTCAAATAGTTACTCTGATCTCAACAGAAGGTCCGACTCATCATTTTTTCTCAATAGTACGTACAATTCTTTCCCAGTGATTCTCAAAAGCAAGATTGCTAATAGGAGTACCAAATTACTTGGGTGTATGCCAATCCCTTACCAATATGTATTTTGTCCTATATACGTATTGGTACACGCCAACAATTTGGTATCCTATTTCAAGTAAAATTAGCAGCCTTGCTCAAAAAACCGTCCAAACGGACATAGAGAGCCCTGTTTTTATGAAAAACACAGGGTCCCGCTATTACGTTTACATGTGCATGTACCATATTAATGTAGTCCATTTATAAGGTTTATCAAGTTTTTTTGATTCTTTTTTGAAAATTAACAATTTTAGAACGAAATTCAAAATAAACTGTCATTTTAAACAATCTCAAAACCGTTATCACATAAAAATGTCATATAACTTGTTTTTCTAGTAGGTGGATATTTGTGTGATGCTGGCTGTCATCTCGAAGGAGTTCTCAATTTTCTTCATTGAGGGTTTGGGTGAGGAGAGATCAGTTTCGGAGTTTTCTATAAACCGGTTTGTCTAAAATCATTTACTTCAAAAAACAAAAACAAAAAAACCCCGTCATTTAAACTACCTGAACAAAAAGATATCGTATAATCACTCAATTTTAACGTAGTCACAAGGTATTTAAGGACATGCCACAATAATCCACAGTTCGGGACAAGTCAGTGTGGCTTAGTTGGATTTTTGTGCTAGTGTCCAAACTACTTTGTATCACTACAATTCCACTCGGAAGTCACCTCTTAGTGTTTTCTTACAGCTTGCATAAAACTCTGTTATACAAACAATTACGAAAACTAATGGACGAAATTAAAATTTAATATTCACACTTTTAGCATGGCGCGTGCTCAAAGATCATCGTTGAATGAGATGAAGCTTCATCTCAAGCTTGTGTTGCGCGTTTAGGGCATGTTGGTCAAGAACATAAATTGCACCACAATGGTGCATCATGCCGATGGGAGGCTGGCCAAGAGTGATATTGCACCAAAATTGTGCAGAATTTGAATTTGCACCTTTGCGGTACTATTTTCGAAACTTGTTGTCGCGAAAGCAGGCGGACTTGATACATGTCCATCATCTCCCATTTTTCTACTTCTAAAAATGTAAATAAGACATACACATGGAAGGGATGTTGCTTGCGGAGTGCATCAAGGAACATGCACCAATAAGCTTCAAAGGTTAGCCGATTAAGCATATATAATGCGAAAACATATCCTTATGCCACGTTGCGTACTCGAGAGAGCTTCAATGTGCCTAGATATCATCGTTAATGTGTTGCTAAACTAAGCATGCACCATTACGATGCACTATGAATGATAGGCCAATGATGCACACTTTTGCATCATTTGCGAAGGACCCTTTGGGCTATACAGTCTAGGTTTTGCTTGGCTTTCGCCTTGCAACATGAGTTTGATTTAGTTGCTTGTCCATGGCATTGGTGAACTACGGTCTATGCTTGATCCCTTTAATTTATAGAGATGGTTACTTAGGCAGACACAAAGAGTTGCACCATTAGCGATCTGGCGCCTTGTCGCTCATATCATTTAATTTGGAGACAATAGTCTGATTGAAACAGTATGGTAACTTATATCATCTAGATCGGCAATGCAATGCAATGCAATGCAATAGATAATTGTTGCCATGCTTGATGAGGTAATTTGTGTCCATTCGGTGGATACTCATACTTCATATTAAGTTGTTCGACGTAGTCGTACACCAATGCTAATTGGGCATGGGCCAGAAAGGAAGTTAAGCATGTACACAAGTTAGGGAGCTTGCATAAGCCATTTGCATCGCAAAAAATGATACAAGGAAGTGATGACATGATCATGACTGATGCACCTTTGACATGAAGAATAATAATGTATGCTTTCATCTCAATGCTAAAGCGAAATAAGGAAACTTTAAATAGGCTTGCAATGACCCATGTGCAATTCCAAGGCATGCCCTATGCCTGGGCAGGATTCAGAAGTAGGCTAGTATGTAATATGCATCAGCTTAAACCTTTATGGACTTTCATCCTTTGCAGAACAAAGGTGAGTCAGAACGGTGTGAAAACGTGTTTAAGGCATCATTCTTGCGAAGTATGCTTGCAAAGGCAAATCAACGTGTATCTGCTTAGCGATAAATGAAGCGTTATAGCCCAGTCACTGCGTTTCGAGTATCCCATCGGGGAGCTTCGGCCTGCAGGGGCATTGCTCCAAAGGTGTAATTTTCCGGTCTGTTATAATTGGTACGTATCAGATGAAGTTCCGAGATGACACTATGAACTATGAGTTATAGACTCGCCAGCGAGTACTTTTTTGATGTGACTACAAGATTTTCCTTCAAAGGGAAATAATCAGTTGGAAAAGTATGCCAACTGTTGCGCTTAAAAGGAAGTTATAACTGTTACCCAGTTACTTTGGAATCGTGTTATAAATAGTCGAGTGCTGTGAGTTTGTCAGGCCTTAAATGACGGCTCGGAAGACCATTCAAAAGAGTAGGTATGTAGAAAATAAGACTGATCATCCGTACATGTTAGCTGTAACAATGTGCTTTTTCAGGACAACAAGCTCCCACTTAGTAGTGGTAACTCGGAAGACCATTAGATGTAACAGTAAGCTCGCATCCGACTACTCTGGCATTAGAGTTTGATCCTCATGATCTTTGCGCTAAGTGTCATTTCGATGACCCTTGACAAACTGTGAACTTTAGGATTCTTGAGAGTTGTGGTAGGGACGTGCATAAAATATCATGTGTTGAGATATCCTTTTGGAAATATTGAGTACGTGGTATAGGATGCATGCTTAGATAATCCAAATATATATTCTCGGTAATTTTGTGGACTCCATTAGGAATCATGGGTATGTGGTATAGGGAAGATGATCAAATAGTCTTCATTATTGTTCACAACAAATTGAATAAACCTTTTGCGATTTCTGAGCATCGTGGTATGTGACATGTGCTCATGAAATCCAACCTGAAGAATCTTTTTCATAATAATTTTTATTTTGAATTTCGGGGAAAAAATTATTTAAATGGGGTAATAATGTAACACCAGCATTTTTCGCATGACGCGTGCTCGAAGATGAGTGACATTGAATGAAATGAAGCTTCATCTCAAGCTTGTGTTGCACGTTTAGGGAATGTTGTCCCAGAATAGAATTTAGAACCTAGTGATGCATTATGCCAGTGAGAGGCTGTCCAAGAGAAATATGTCATCACAATAATACAATACTCAAGTTGGGCATCATTCCATAATTAAAATTTGCACCACCATGATGCTATTTCTGAAACTCATTATCGCCAAATGAGGTGGACTTGATACATGTCCTTCCTATCCCAATTTGTCTACTTCTAAAGTGGCATATATAAGATAGTTATGAGGAAGGGGTACTGGTTGAAGGTGTATTAGTAAGAAATGCATCAATAAGCTTCAAAGCTTAGTCGGTAAAGCATATATGACGCGGAAGCATCTTATGCCGCATTGATTACTCGAGAGAGCTTCATGATGCTTAGGTATCGTCGTTGTTTCGTTGCTAAACTAAGAATGAATCATCATGATGTATTCCAAAGGAAAAGTCAATGATGCAACTCTTGCGCATCATTTGAATAAGGCCCTTTGGCCTGTACAGACTAAGCTTTTATTGGATCAGCGTTGCTGAAATTATGGTTCATGCTTAATCCCTTTAAGATACAAAGAAGAGTAGGTAGGAAGCCACAATGAGTTGCAACATTGGTGGTCCAGTACCTTGACACTCATATCATCTAATTTCAAGATGATTGTGACATGATGATAAACCATAGCACTTGGCTCTACAATGCGATGCAAGAGATGATTTTTCCATGCTTGATGAGTTTTTTTTTTTTTTTCAGTTCATTCACTGGATATTCGTATTTATTATCAAGTCGTTCGACATAGAAATGCACCAATTGCGAATAGGGAATGTCTAAGAAAGAAGCTAAACCAGTATGCAAGTTAAGGGAGCTTACATAAGACACTTGCATGACAGAGAATGATTGCAAGGAAATTATGGCATGAGCCTGAATGATACACCCTTGGCACAAGCAAAATCAATGTATGCTTTCAGTTCAACACTGAAGTGAATTAAGGAAGCTGAAAATAGGCATGTGATGCCCATGTGCAAATCCAAGGCATGTTTTATATCTAGACATGACTCAGAAGTCAGAGATGCATGCAAGATGCATCGGCTTTAGTCTTTATGACTTTGCACCCTTCACGAAATAGGGTAAGTTGGAACAAGTGTGGAAGTTATGTTTAACACGTTATGCTTATGAGCAAATCAACGTGCCTTTTCCTAGCAAGAAGTGAAGCTTTACGGGCCGGTCACTGCGTTACGAGTAACACATCGGGGAGCTTCGGCCTGCTCGGGCATTGTTCTGGAGGCATAACTTTCGACCCATCACAAATTCTTTCTAATTATGTTTAACCTGTTGGTTTTGTGGTAACAGTGTTGGTAGCGAGACCGTTCATGCAATATGAGATTAAATACAAACTCAAAATTTGCAATGGGTTTAGGTTTCTTAAAATAACCAAAAATAAAATACATCATAGGAAAATGAAACTTAAGTGGTGATAAGATTCTGTCTTGGGATGAACTTGTAAAATATGAAAGTTGTCCTCTACCTTTTTTGTAACTGTGTTTTGAGCACAAGGTCAGACTCGACCAATATTATTAAGCCACTAGTTAATAATATTAAGCGGAGTCCATAAGTATATACCTTGGGTAGATACATCTTACGATGGACAAATAATTCTCTGGATATCCGGAAATAAAGCAAGTACTGGTCATAAATATCATATTTATTTTACATGTAATAAAATTAGGAACTTCGAATAAATGCTAATACTGAATAATTGATTCACATGCTAAATTTAAGTTCTTAGTAACAAAATTCAACATGTAACGGGTTTACTAAGGTACAATATATAATATCTCTTTATAATGATTCCTTTTAGGTTGAACATCAGTAGAGGATGAAACGTGAGTATGGTTGTATATTTTCCTTGACCGCCTAGGTTAACTAATCAATCGCTTGTTCGCGCTAATAAAAAATAAAAAGCTGGTTATCACCATCCACGAAGTAACCTAGTTGGAGGGAGTAGTTGGTTACGGATTTATAGTGTAGCCATATTTTTTGAATTTCTTAAATACCTTAATCGCAACAAAGGGAAGTACTAATTTGCCGATTAAAACCCAAAAAGCTAGACAATTTTTTTGTCTCAAAAGATTATGAAAATCGTCTGGTAGTTATGTTGTTGGTCGTCAATTACATTATAAGCCCTTTTTTTATGAGTCGCTAAGTACTTCGACCGGATTGTGCTATTCACTTCACTGCCAAACGCGCTGGTTCATTTTTGGCAAATTTAGTAGAACCAATCGACTGACGTTCTTTATCATCCAGAAGATTGTCTTTGGTGTTTTTAATTAGGTGTTTTTCATTTTATGACTGCTTTAAGAACAATTGGTAGGATCAAACATTCAAACCTTGTTGATTTCATGTTATAAAATATTCGAAAATCGTGATTCTTTTTGGGTTTTATCATGTTTTAACGTACGATTATAAATTGCTCCTTTGTTGTTAGTATAATCGTTCATTTTAGTTATTACAACCAGTAAAACATAGTTTTCTTATTTTTTTTCCACAACTTTTTTTTGTTCATCCAACGTCACACATTTTTTTTTCTTTAAAAATTTGTAACTTTAATTCTTTAACTAAACTAATTATAAGTTTCAGTTCATATGATCTAACTAATCAAAATATATTTAATTATTTATTCACTAATTAATCAAGGATAATTTAGCTATTATATATATATATATATGTTTTTTTTGAAGCATATTATAAGAGAAAAATATGAATAAAGGTTATTGAACTTATTTCAAAATAATCCTATTTTGTCACGTTGAATATCCCCAATTATGTTTACACGAAAAAAAAAAAAAGGACAAACAAATATTATGCAGATGCGCATAAGTGTTTCGCATTTTGGCCCTAGCGTAGGGAATTTTCAGAGCAAAATCATCTTGTGGTTAGTCACAGTTAGGTTCTCCCCACTTCTCAAGAGTTCACTTGTCTGGCTGACATATTTTTGAGTCTAATGTTACGGTCTGTCCGAGGCAACCGATACTAATGCTAAGAGTAATAACCCAATAAGTTTTTTCCTTACCCCACTATATTTCATTTTTGGACGGGGCGGCCAGGGTCACCGGGTTTCGCAGTGCGGAGTTTCATTCATAGAATTTGAAGCACGAAATTTTACGGCTTTAGCTCAACCTTTAGGAATTACACGCCTTAATGTGAGAAACTCGGGTTATGCTTTTAGCATCAAGAATAGCAACAGAAAGGCAATGTCTAAAAGTTCTCTTCGAGACGGATTCAGAGAACCTTTTGCGCTTCATCACATCCTCTACTGCTCCCTCTTGGCACATCTCAAGAATGATTGAGGAAATAAAGAATAGAATACGACAGATTCCGCAGGCTGCTGTCCAACACAACTACAGAGAAGGAAATCAAGCAGCAGATGGCTTGGCTAATCATGCGGCAGATAGAAGTCAAATGAGAAACTTTTCAACCAAAATCTGGGACCAGGCAATCCCGATTTTTATTAGTCAAATTATTTTCCATAACTATGTGGGTACGACATACCCATGTCAATTTGTAACTTAATTTCCTATTAATAAAATACATGTTTCAAAAAAAAAATATATATATTTCACCTCAATCTTGTTAATATATTCTTTTTTTTTTATCGGTAAAGAATTTTGGTGCTAGCACGTTTCGAACTCAGATCACTGGTATCATCGCCCTGTAAGAGGCACCGGCTCAATCCTGTTAATATACAACCCACCATACCGTGGGGCAATGGTCAAACCACGCAACAGTGCGCGGGACTCCAGTAAAGAAAAGAAAAAAAGCACTTCATCTAACAAGCAGTATTGGGGGTGGTGTTCAATAAGCGCATATACTACCACGAGCAAACTGACACAAGCAATGAGGCCAATAACACACATGTGTATATATGTTTTATATTACGAGATTTCTAGAACCAAGGATGAGTCATGAGTGGATTATTATTTTCCAAATTGTTATTCGTTTTGGACGTGGACGTGACAGAAGAATAGAGCAGCAGCCCGGCAAGGTCCTAGTTTACAACTGGGAGAGAGGAATAAACTGATCAAATAGTAAGAGGCTGCACAGCCTAGTTAGCAATTCGGGATATGGGTAGCAGTTCGGGACGGCATACGTACGGGAACTATACGGATTCGGATAGGTCGGATTCGGTCAAGAATCCGGTCAACAGTTCGTTGTTCGGACAATAGTTCGGAGCTTGTGGCATACGTACGTGCATATTCGTTTTATAAATGTGAGTTCGGCACTTAAAATTCGGGTTACATATATGATAAATTGATAAGTATTATGACCTTATTACGAGACTAATTTTATTTGTATATGATTTAAAGATGGAAAAAAATATTTTAGCGTGAGTATCTAATAAGAAGTAAACAATTTAATCGCATAAATTTATTACAAAGCGAGTTTATAGACTTTTAAACAAAAATCAACACATAAACAGTGGTTAAACAACTACCAATAGAAAATTTTAACTGAATAATTGTATTTAAATATAAAATATAAAATCAAACAAAAACCAATCAACAGAACTCTGGTCAGAGAGTTACCTACGGGAGAGCGAGTTTGGGCGTTCGAATCTAGTTCAAAAATATCATTCGGATTCGATCAGTTCGGATACGTTTGTGAATCATTCGTTAGGTCCATATAATCCGGGAACTAGGTTCGGAGTTCAAATAGTTCGGAAATATCATTCGGCTTCGGTCAGTTCGGAAATATCTATTTCCAAAAGAAACTTGCTATTCTGGGACTTTGTGTTCGTGTGTCCATAGAATCAGGACTAGCTAGTAGCTAGCTTATAGACAATGCTGGACCGACTTGAAAATGACATAAAAGATAATGTAAATAATAATAATTATTTTTAGCCATATAAATACGGTTTCGACATCTGTCTAATACTAACTCTAATATATTTCTTGAAACTACGTTTAAGAAATTAATTTTTCGAAATCATAACGAACTGAAAGGAGACAGAAGAAGACTTTTAGTTTAAGGGAAGCAATCAAAGCCGGGAGTTAAAAACTTTGGCTAGCCCAGTGACGCATGCAATTACGCTATGCGCTCCTACATTACGTGATCAACCTACAACTGGAAATCTAATACCGGAGAAAACAACATCCAATTATTCCATCTTCGCCTTAACGTGCAATTTTTGATTCCATTTTCCGCCTCCTAAGAGCATCTCCAAGAGCGGGTGAAAATTTTATTTTTTTATGACACATAGGATTTTAGACCTTCATTTACATAAAATGATCTCTCCAATGATGGGTCCTATTAAGTAGGAAGGACAAAAATAAATACGAAGATGCCTGTAGAAAGTCTTATTTAGACTTTGAGAATGACCTCTATGTCATCTTTTTAATTATATTTTAAATTTTTATCTTTAAATAAATTTTTCTAAACCAATAATAAAAAAGAGAATCAATTTAATAATTATCCAAAAATAACAAATCTTAGAAATATGACCCCACCATTGGAGATAGTTTGAAAGAAAAGTATTCTTATTTTTGCCACAAACAAATCATCCCATAAATAAGGATCTAAATAAAAATTCCACGTAGGATTTTTAGCACCCACTGTTGGAGATGCTCTAAATGATTGTTTCTAGATTTTTTTGGTTGGTTTATTTATAGTGGGAATTTAATAAATACCCCTCCTTTTCATGGGTCTTCACAAACACCCCTAAGAACTTTATAAATACCCCTAAAGGGTATATTTTAAGTTTTTAGGGTATACTTTTTGGCACATCTAAGATTATATTAAGTCAATTCAACCTCCGTAGAGGTTGAGTTGACGTTTTCCGGCAAGAACATACTAGTTCATTTTCATTATCCAAAAAAGTACTAGTTCATTTTCATTATCCACTTAAAAAAAACACTTTAGGGGTATTCGTGAAGTTCTTAGGGGTATTGGTGAAGACCTTGAAAATGAGGGATATTTAATTAATGTTCCCTTATTTATAGCACTATTCACAATAACATCAAACATTCAACACAGCAACTGAGTAACATTTTGATTTCAGTTATAACGAATGGATTTATTTGCAATCCTGTTATAGGGGCGGCATGGTTTATTAGAGGGGCGACAGTGTGATAGTAATGTCCCTCTAATTGGTTAGGGGATGTCCTATAGGGGGTGAAAATTGATTAGATTACCCTCCCCATTTTTTAACCTAAATCAAAGCTAAATTGAAAATTTGTTTTCTTTATTCTTCTCTTCTCCTCCTCCCATCAACCGTAACCTCCATTAAAACTCAAAATTTCATCGTCTTCGATTAATCGACGATTCGAAAATTAACCAAGTGTAGTGTAATGACTTATATGAGGTATGTTTTGAAAACCAAGTTACGATTTGGTTTATTTTGTTCGATTTAAGTTTAATTTCTATCAAAATTTAGGGTTTTAGATGAAAATTGAAATTGAAATTTCTGGGTTTATGTGAGTTACGGTTGATTTTAACTCAATTACGAAATGTAAGGAGATTTTGATGTTTTTCTGATTGGTAATAGTTCAATTACCAACCATATGTTCTTATATCGAGAATTTTCTTGATTACGGTTGGTAACCATTTTAGTTCTAACAGTAACTCGATTCGATTGGTATCTAGCATTTGGTTACCAACCGTAATCGAGGATTCTGGTTGTATCGAGCATTTGGTTACCAAACAGAATCGAGTTCTGATTCATCTCGAAAGCATTTAGTTACCAACCGTGTTTGGTTTTACGATTAGGTTCTTCAAATTTGACCGATTACGGTTGGTAGTTCATCTTTTACGAACCACTTCGATTCTGATTGGTTATGAGAAAAATTCCAAATAAGTAATTAGTTCTGAAAATGTAAAAAAATTGAATTTTTACGTACTTTAGATAACTTTGAGCAACAAAAAGCTAATTGGGACTAATTTGGAAGTATATAGGTCATTTTGGGTCTGGTTCTTCATTTTGTTGGTTAATTTCTTTAATTGATTGAATTGACCTTCTCATTTAAACTTTTTTTTTAACTCTAAAAATCGATTTTGGTTTGATTTTGAGTTAATATAAGTGAAATTAATCATTAACACTAAACTTGATTATCATCACTAAACTAGGTTATCAATTATGAGGATTAATTTGTCACTTCCAGTTTTTTTGGACAAGGGACACTTGAATTATCATGTAATGATCCTTTTTGTCCTATTATAATTCCGCCCCTCTAATAAACCATGCCGCCCCTATAACATGCTTGTTTATTTGGGCATCGAAATTTGTTTAAAACAAAGTTTCTAGTAGCATGTCTTTTCTCACTGATTTTGTTTCAAAATAATAGACAAAAATAAAGAAAATAAAAATATCACTTTTTCTGAAACAAAAGAAAAAATAGATATGATGTATTAGTGCGCCTTGACTTTTCCCGTTTGTGGTGCCTAAAGAGAAACTAATTAGCGGCAAAAGGACCTATCGCCAAGAACCATGGGATTTTTTTCTCTCTCTAACTTATCTTCTTTACATGATTTTAAAATAAGCTTAAACACTTATTAGAAACAGGGATGGTATGGGCTGGCCCGCAGCAAACCAGTCCTAAGCAACTCCGCTCTACTAACTAAGATAAGAAACTACTAACTAAGAAAATCGGTTTCTTTTGGGGGACATTAGTCAGGAAACATTTGTAAATGGTAAATGAATTTTAGAGAGGAAGAGCTATAAATAGAAAGGCACGAGTGCGCTATGTTTGACTTGATTTAACTAGGACGCACCAAGAAAAATTAAGCCCGGTGCATTCATGATGTCCATAGACGACAGTGTTAGATGTACCGGCTAGGAGCCCAGTACACATGCGTCATCGCAGGCTGACATCGCACTAACTAGATTAGATTCCCTTCTGTACCTTATAATATCCACCGAAAACAAATACTTTGAATTTAAGTCGAGTGATCTTTTTCCTGGGGTCTTTAGGGGCGACCCCAAAAGAATTAGGGGCGACACAAAACGACACAAACTGTCATAATCGGTAGGTTATTTCACAATCGGTAGGTTATTTTCGGGCGTTTTTTTAATCCCAAACTACCCTTTACAATCGTAGATAACTATACAATCGGTAGTTAATCAACAATCGGGAGTAAATTTGGTTTGTATAACTTAGAATATAAAGTAAAATCCTTTATCTTTTGAATTTTGACTATCCTATAATCGGTAGTCAAAATAGTTATCTTGACTCCGATTAAAGTAGACCTTTGGCAAATATCCTACCATAATCGGTAGGGAATTTAGGTTATTTAACTCCCGAATATAGAGAGTAGCCCCAAAATGAGATTTTGCGAAAATCCTTTTTTTGGAATTTTGGTTGAGCCTATAATCGGTAAGAAAGGAAGAGTTGTCATGACTTCCGATTATACAGTTGGCTCTCTTTACAAATATCCTACCATAATCGGTAGTCAAAATAGTTCATATAACTACCGAATATAGAGTAGCCCCAAAATCGATTTTGCAAAAATCTTTTTTTTTTTTTTTGAAATTTTGGTTGAGCCTATAATCGGTAGTAAATGAAGTTATCCTAACTTCCGATTATCCTTGCTCTCTTTGCAAATATCCAACCATATTCGGTAGTCAAAATAGTTCATATAACTACCGAATATAGAGTAGCCCCAAAATCAGATTTTGCAAAAATCCTTTTTTTTTTTGGAATTTTGGTTGAGCCTATAATCGGTAAGAAAGGAAGAGTTATCATGACTTCCGATTATACAATGGCTCTCTTTGCAAATATCCAACCATATTCGGTAGTCAAGATAGTTCATATAACTACCGAATATAGAGTAGCCCCAAAATCGAGATTTTGCAAAAATCCCAACGAAATTCAATTTTCTCGTAGAAAAAATTTTCTACGAGACGTTGTCTCGCACTTCGCAGGGGCGCGCCCCTAGACCCCGCGACCGACACTGTCAGTCGAACACACCGGGAGGGGCTACACCCCCGGACCCCCCTGCACCCCTTGTATAGCGTACGGCATTGTATTCATGCCCGCACCGAGCTTTACAACTGCATTGGTTGAGCCTATAATCGGTAATAAATGAAGGTATCCTGACTTCCGAATATAGAGTTGCCCAAAATGAGATTTTGCAAAAATCCTCTACTTTTCTAATTTGGTTGAGCCTATAATCGGTAGTCAAAATAGTTCATATAACTACCGAATATAGAGTTGTCCCAAAAATGAGATTTTGCAATCGGTAGCTAAAAAAAACCTAAACTACCGATTATGAAGGGGTATACAAGTATTTTCAATCTATTTTGTCTTTTGTGTCGCCCCTAATTCTTCGGGGTCGCCCCTAAAGACGCCAGGATCTTTTTATGGGATCTAATCCCGGCTGCAGTAGTGCATACTATTTGGACGGAGCGAAACAAGCGCATCTTTGAGCGGAATTATATTTACAAAACGGATGATGACCTTGGAATAGAAGTGAAGTCTTTAATTCTTTCTTGGGCAAGTGCAGCTGGCAAAAGAGTTCATTTAAACTTTGCTAGTACAGTTCAAAACAATTGGGATGCTCTCTTTGTATAACTTTGATGTTTTGAACTCTTTTGTTTTCTACTTCTGGTGGAACTCTTTGTAAATTTTCCTATTTTCTAATAAATCTTCTCTTCTTATCAAAAAAAAAAAAAAAAAATCAAGTGATTTTACTAGCTGGAGTGCATGGATGATGGATGTGTTTAGGTTAAAATGGGGATACATACGTTGGTTTAGAATTTTTCATTCTTCTACCCATTATTTTGAATCCCTAATACAAAATCATTATATCAATTACTAAATAGAGAGTTCAACTGCCAGGTGTTCATAAAAATAAAAAAAAAACTTGCCAGGTAGGTAGCGTAGGTTGAGACCCTCAGTCCCTCGCGCATATAGCCCCCACTTTCTCAATATTTTCATTGTTTCTCCGAAAATCACAAGTAAAATTATTTTGCTTCACAATTGTATTTTGGTTTAAATTTTATAACTCATTTTGAAATTGTGTTGCCAAACTAATTTCGGAGTTTTTTAATTTTCAAAAATCTAAAAGTAACTTCGAGATAAACAGACCGTAAAAACATTTATTGAAACAGACCGTAAAAACCATCATAGTTAGCTCAAAAATCATAACAATACCTCCATTAAGACCGACACACGCACTGACGCACACAGTTGAGACACCGCTTAAGAAAGCCCCATTTCCATCTAAAAATCAATATAATCTCATCACCCAAGACCGGAGGTGGAAAGACATCATTGAGACTTATGAAACTATTTTTCTTTCATTGAATCCTATTTTGACGAGTCAAGATTCAAAACAATGAAGAAAGATTTGGATTAGCCAATATATTTTCTTCTATATGCAATTTGAATTTGATGTTGTATTGAGATTTTCTTATCATCAATCAACGTCTTCTCAATAAGGTTTTGAATAAGCCCAAGCACTCACCCTTGACCCTTCTAGTTCGAGACCGACGTCTTTGAGGCTAGTGTGGGATCCTCTAAAGTACCTATACCAGTTTAGGTAAATATCTAACCAGTTCCCCAATAAGGGAGGTCATTTTTAAAGGACAAACTATGCGTTTTTGGATATTGCATAACTAGATGGATGGACTTGTTTTTGGAACTACATATTGTTAACATATATCCTTATTTAAGGATAAATATTGTTTCCTAGTATATAAGATCTTTGCTTTATCACAATATATTTTTAGCTCTATATATTCATGAGCTGTGTAACCATAATTGATATGATTATCATAATAAAGAATTATCTTCTTCTCAATCTCATATTTGTGAAGATGGTATCTATGAGCTAGGGTTCTTGAATCATGGGTAGTGATTCAGAATTATACCAAAATAAATCTAAACAAAAAGGGCGAGATGGAAAACAAATCCGCTCCTATTATCGTTCAATCGAAGGTGCATCATTCAAGCCTGGATTGTTCTTGATGAAACAAACTATGACTTGTGGTCACAAATCATGGAGATGCATATTCTTTGAAAAAGAAAACTTCTTTTATTATGGGAAGAACAAGAAAACCTCCGAGGAAGATCCAAAATATGAAAAGTGGCACGAGATAATCAAAAGGTCAAGAGATGGTTGTTGATGTCTATGTCACTTGAAATCATGAAGAGATATATTCGGTTACCTACCGCTAGAGAGATCCGGGATGCATTATCTAAAGCCTTTTATGATGGAGATGATGAGATGCGGGTGTTTACTCTAAACCGACGAGCGTTTCGGCAAATCAAAATGGCAGAGCTCTCTCAACTTATTATGGAGAACTAATCGAAATCTTTGGAGAGTTGGATCATCGTGACAAGGTGGTTATGGAGAATCCTAATGATGTTGAAGCCTATCGAAAAATCAATACACGCTTAAGGGTGCATATATTCCTCTTTGGATTAGATGAAAGTTTTGAGAAGATCCGCAGTGAAATCTTGAGAAAGGATCCTATTCCTGAATTGGAATCATGTTATTCACTTGTTCGTCGTGAATCATTCGACGTACAACGATGACAAAAGAATCGGAAGAAGTTGAACCTACCGCTATGGCAACTCTAAACCAGATAATCAAAAGGGGTCTTTTCATAGATACTCAAAGACCGAGGTGGACAAGTCATCACTTAAGTGTACACATTGTAATCAATCTGGACATACGGTGACATGTGTTTCGAGTTGGTTGGATATCCAGTTGGTGGGATCAACATATGGAGAGGAAGAAGGAGACAAAGAAGAATTCTGGTGCTCCAATGGCTTCAACAAAGAAAGGAAAGGATTCCATGGTAATATCTCGCTTGAGAGCAAGGACAGTAACGATGGTAAGTTTTTAAATGTTTCTTCACTTGTTTGAATAATTCATGGATAGTTGATTCTCGGGTGCTACGACCATATGACATGCGATTCTAAACAAGTCTCTTCCTTAAACCATCCTTACAAAAACAAGTCTTCACCTGCAAAATGGCTCATGTGCTCAAATTTTGGTGAAGGGTCAATATCTCTCCTTTGAAAGTTTAGACTTAGATTCATCTTAGTAGTTCCTACATTAGACTGTAATCTCCTGTCAGTTTCCCAAATAACTAATACTTTACATTGTGTGGTAATATTTTGGCCTGACTGTTGTGTTTTTAAGGACATCACAACGAAGCAAACGATTGGTTATGGTGTTAAGCGTGGGAAGCTATATTATCTGGATTTGGTGTCAAGTAGTTCGGATAAACTGCGTCAAGCTCTTCTTCAGCCGATGGTTACGAGGGGGAGAGACAAAAATCTCAAATTTTGTTATGGCATCGACGATTGGGACATGCGTCGTTTGGTTATTAAAAAAATTATTTCCTAGTTTGTTTACAAAACTTGATATTTCTAGTTTTCATTTGAAGTATGTGAACTTGCAAAAGCCATCGTGCTTCTTTTCCATTATCATTCAATAAGAGTCCGATTCCTTTTATGATCATACACTCGATGTTTGGGGGCCATCTAAAACTACTACTCTCGGTGGTTCAAAATGGTTTGTTACTTTTATTGATGATTGCACTAGAATGACGTGGGTGTGTCTCATGAAAAGCAAAAGTGAAGTTACCAACTTGTTTCAAAAGTTCCATAAGATGATTAGCACTCGACAACAAACGATTCAAGTTCTTCGTAGTGATAACGGTGGTGAATATATGGATTCTCGACCTTCAACATTATTTAGAGGGACACGGAGTTATTCATCAAACTACTTGCTCTAATACGCCTCAACAGAATGGAGTAGCAGAGAGAAAGAATCGTCACTTATTGGAAGTGGTCCGTGCTTCATTAATAGAAGCACATATGCCATTGATGTATTGGGGAGAGGCACTTACTTCGCACGGCATATCTTATAAATCGAGTGCCATCCAAGACCATTGTGTTTCAAACACCCCATCAAGCTCTTGGTGAAGCAAGGTTGTGTCTCCAACTGTTCCTAATCTTCCGCCTCATGTGTTTGGTTGTGTAGCTTATGTTCATGTGCACA
Source organism: Papaver armeniacum (assembly GCA_023531295.1). Classification (NCBI taxonomy): domain Eukaryota; kingdom Viridiplantae; phylum Streptophyta; class Magnoliopsida; order Ranunculales; family Papaveraceae; genus Papaver; species Papaver armeniacum. Next base: position 42,135 of record JAJJWW010010671.1, read on the forward strand.
AGAATCAACGTGATAAGTTGGCTCCTAGAGCTGCAAGTGTGTATTTGTGGGATATGCAACAACTAAAAGGGATATCGTTGCTATCATCCTCCAACCAAAAGAATGTTTGTTACTATGGATGTTGTATTTCATGAAGATACTATGTATTTTTTCATGTGAGTCCGAACAGTGGGGAGTACCATAAGGAAATTCAGACTCTTAACTATGATGAAGATATATCGGAAATCGATGTCTCTTGTTATTGTCAATTCCGATGATATACCTCAAGAAAATTTTGATGAAGGTTCTTCAAGAGAAGAAACAGAAAAGTACTGATATTGGATCGTCTTGCTTCGAGATTCAAGATGAGGTTATGATAGAAGAAATTCCAGTCTACGTTACCTCAAGAAGATGAAACACCAAACCAATCGCCAACATGGATGTTCTTGAAGAATCAAGGAAACAACTTCCACAACGTATAAATAGAGGTATTCCTAAACCTAGATATGAACTCCTGAAATCTCTAGTAAGGTTAAGTACCCTATGAGTCATTATGTCTCTCACCATCGTTTGTCTAAAGCTAATAAGGCATTCGTGGAATCAACTATCTCTTGTTTTTATTCCTAACAATGTGCGGGGAAGCATTAGGCGATCCAAAATGGAGAGAAAGCGACCATAGAAGAAGAATTGAGGTCCCTGTTTGAATGATACTTGGGATTATGTTGATTGTCCAAAAGGAAGAAAAATTGTGGGGTGTCGTTGTATTTTCACCATTAAATACAAGGCAAATGGTGAGATTGAACGTTATAAAGCAAGATTAGTTGCAAAGGTTACAAACCAAACTTACGGTATCGACTATACGGAAACTTTTGCTCGATGGGAAAATCAACATTGTCGAGTCTTGTTATCGCTTCTTCGCAAACTTGGATTGGCCTTTCCGTGATTTGATGTAAAGAATGCCTTCTTGCATGGTGAATTAATGAAGAAGTTTACATGGAGCTCCCACCTGGTATTTCAGCCTGTGGATCTCATGGTAAGAAGGTATGTAAGCTAAACAAGTCATTATATGGACTAAAACAATCTCTCGTGACTGGTTTGGAAGATTCACCAAATCTATGAGAAACTTTGGATATCGTCGAGTAATTTCGATCATACTTTGTTCATAAAGAAAAGGAAGGATAAAATTTTGCTCTTATCATATATGTAGATGATATGGTGGTAACAGAAATGATCCGAGGAAAGGAAATCTTTGCAAAGATACTTATCAAAGGAATTTCAAATGAAAGATCTTGGTTCATTGAAATACTTCCTTGGGATTGAAGTTTCGATCCGGTGAAGGAATTTTCTTATCACAAAGGAAATATGTTCTTGATCTCGCTAAAAGAAGTGGGCATGTCGGCATGTCAACCCGTCCATACACCTTTAGAAGAAAAGGTAAATCGTTGTGTATTGAACCCGATCAAGTTCCTACCGATAAAAGAAGATATCAAAGACTTGTGGGGAGATTGATGTATCTATCTCACACAAGGCCGATCTTGCTTATGCACTCAGTGTTGTTAGCCAATTCATGCACAATCCAAGGTGAACAACACATGAATGCGCTTTACGTATTTTGAGGTATTTGAAGTCTGCTCTGGAAAAGGAATTTTATTCTCTAAAAATGAAGATCATAGAAAGGTTGTGGCATATACTGATTCCCGATTATGCAGGAGAAATCGATGGCAGACGTTTCTTTGCGAGGCTACTTTACCTTTGTGGGAGGTAACTTAGTTACTTGGAGAAGTAAGAAACAAAATATTGTTACACGATCAAGTGCAGAGGCCGAATTCGAGAGGTACGGGTGAGATGGCATTTGTGAAACCTTGTGGTTAAGGCTTCTCCTTAAGGATTTGGGGCTCCTCTCAAGGATCCTATTATTCTTTATTGTGATAACAAAGCTGCGCGTGATATTGCTCATAATCCATTCAAAGACGATCGTACTAAACATGTTGAGGTTGACAGTTCTTCATCAAAGAGAAGCTGGACAACAACATTATTGAGCTGCCACTGGTTCGATACCAAGAACAACTTGAGATATTCTCACACATGGAGTGTCAAGCAAAAATACTTGGTTTTTTCTGGACAAGTTGGGCATGTGTGATATCTATGCACCAACTTGAGGGGGGTGTTAACATATATCCTTATTTAAGGATAAATATTGTTTCCTAGTATATAGGATCTTTGCTTTATCACAATATATTTTTAGCTCTATATATTCATGAGCTGTGTAACCATAATTGATATGATTATCATAATAAAGAATTATCTTCTTCTCAATCTCATATTTGTGAAGACATATTTTGTACTACTCGATTGCTATTATCCAAACAGTGTTAGTGGTACTCTCGCATATGGTGGTGCATATGGTGGAGTGACTCCATATATGCGAACATATCCTATCCTTAGGTGGTGCATATGGTGGAGTGACTCCATATATACGAACATATCCTATCCTTAGGTGGTGTATTAGCTAGTGATGGATGATTCAGTTCATAGTGGTTTACTCTTTATCCTATCATCGTATATATCTAGATTTGTCTCCTCTTTTGATAATGTAATCATGTAATGTAACTACTACTTTTGATCGAATGATTAATCCTTTTCATTTATGATTAACACTACCTAAACTAAACAAGTGTCCCAAATTTGCGATTCACTCGAAGATAGCTTTAAGAAGACTGCTGTCTTTGCTCATAAGCATGTAACGCTGACTATTGTCGACTGCACCACCCAGCCTCCATTTTTGTGTCGGTAGATCTGGTTTTTTTACTTTTTGAAAGTGACTTGGCATGTCATTAAGGTGATTGCTTGTGGAGTTTTTTTCATTCAGTGAAAGTGGCTGAGCTGTGACTTGTGAGCAGGGTTACCTATAATTTATTTAGAGAAATTTGGTCAATTGCCCAAATATTTTTAAAGCATGGTTCTATTGGACGAGTAAAAATTAATATGGGTGAAATGGACACCAAACAAATAACAAGAACGAATCTGGATTCATCCTGGCTTAAACTTAAAAAAATAGCGAGGGTGAAACTGGATGCATCCTGATGTAAATTAAAAATAAAAAAAAGTATTTGAAAATTTGTAGGATGAAACTGTTTACATCCTGACTATTTTTACATTCTCGTCCATTTAAACAATATCAAATTTTATATGTTTTTTTCGCCCAGGAATTATCGTTATTGGGTTAATTGACCAATTTTGTGATCTATTTAGGAAAGATGGTTTTTTTTTTGTTTTTTTCTTTGCGAAAGAATCGAATTCCCAAAAAATTAAACTGGCTGCAAAACATATTCCCAGTAAACCCGTTCCTCAGGCAAGTTTTTTTTTTCTTTTGCCACACAGCATTTACATACGAAATTGCCGGTATTTTTATTATTTGATTTCGGTAGGACTTTAGTGCACAACAAAATAACATTGTGTTAAAAAAATTAATTTATAGTTCCTTTTCATTTACATGATATAAAAATTTAAGGCTGAAAATGTAAGATGGTATCCGTGTGGTCGTACCTTTGAAAATGAAACCTATTATAGGGGCTCCAAGAAAAGAGTTTTGAGGGCTCCTAAGGATTCAAATATCCTACAATGAAGATATGGGGACCTAATTTATAAGAAAAATACTAAAATACCCTTAATCTATTAAATATTGAAAACCTAAAACTAATTTGTTTCATTCCTCTCATTTAATTCTTCCATTTTCTTCTTCCCCATCATCTCCATCGCTTATTTTCTTCGATTAATCGTCATTTCTCAAAATAATTCATTGTCGAATAACACCATTTAATCCACCCGCAATGACTTCAATAAGGTAAAAATCAAAAACCCATCTTATTTAATTGGTTTCAATGCATGGATAAGCGGAATCGATCGAATTGGGTTTTTGAAAAAACGATTTAGACCGTCTACGGTTGGGAAATATGAATTTTCCCCATCAGTAGATAGTCCCTGACTGTGGGGAAATATGAATTTTCCCAGTAGACTAAACCTGTCTGATTTGGGAAGTATGAATTTTCCCCAAAGTAGACGCCTACTGGTGGGGAAATATGAATTTTCCCAACCAAGATCGAATCGGGCCTACGATTGGGAAGTACGAATTTTCCCAATAAGTAGATATTCTGATTGGGAAATATGAATTTTCCCAACCGTAGACAAGATCAAATTGTTTTTTGCAAAAATAAGTGATGGGTTTTCTTAGTTGTTTTTGTTTATGATCGTCATCTTCATCACGACGGAGAAGAAGAAGAGAGAAAGAAAAATAATATGTTTTTTTTTATGATCATCATCTTCATCATGATTTATGAATGAAAAGAGAATGAGAAGACAATAGATTTAGTTTCTTGTATATCATCATCATTTTCATCATGATTTATGAATGAATATGAATGAAAAGAGAAAGAAAAGATAATAAATTTAATTTTATAATTCATGGAGGGTATTTTAGTCATTACAAAAAATAGTTAGATATGGGGTTTTGTTGATTACTATTTCATAACCCGATTTTGTCATCTTGTGAGCCCTCCAAACCAAATGTTTGGAGCCCCTATAATAGGTTTCTTGAAAATTTATGTAATTTTGTGTGATATATTTTTCTTATGTCGAAAGGGGTAAAAATTTTATTGAAAAAACAAAAAGAAAGGAGGAGGGACGTCGAAGCGATACGGGATGAGTATAAAGGACTGCAATGAGACCCACTGAAAATGCGTATTTCGTGTCTTGGGAGTAGGGACTATCGCTGAGTAAGCCCCATAAAATGGTGCAAATGTACTCAACAATGATGCATGAACGAGCACCCAAATGCACGAATGAGCATCCGAAAATGTGGACAAACGAGGAATCCTACACAAAACATGAGAGAGAAAAATAATAACATTAAAATAATAAAGAGGCGCCCATGGGTCTGGCCCACCAGCCGGTCGGGCGTGCCCTAGCCATGGCCGGTCCCATGCCTCTTCCATTATTTTTTTCTTATTTTGTTATTTTCATGAACTCATGAAAACTCCTCCATTTTAGCAACTTTCCTTGTTTGAGCAAAACTCACGGTTTCTTCATAGTTTCACGGTTTTATGAGAAATAATAATATAAAAATAGGGAAAGGTGTTGCGGGACCGGGCAACATAGCCGGACGGCCATGCCCTATCCATGGCCGGTCCCACACCTTGCAATCCCTTATCTTTCCTAATTATTATTTCCTTAATCTCATGAAACTTCCCCGTTTCAACAAAAATCATGGTTTCTTCATATTTTCTCAAATATTGCTCAAACCATGAAAAGACCAAAAGGTCAAACGGTCACATGACCGACTAGGTCATTCATGAAAATTATTAAAATATCATTATTTTAATATACTCAAAATATTGATGAAACGAGCAAAATTCTACTTGCTCATTCGAGCAAAATCAAGAATTTGAGTCAAAGATCGAACTCTTCTGAAAATCCAAGATATTGCTCAAACGCACATCAAAAAATACCAAAACTCTCAGGACTGATACACGGGCATTATGGTGACACAAGCATGCTCCCTTGACTGACCAAGGGCGTCTCTAAGGCTTGCAACGAGCCGGTCCGAACGTTTTCATAATTTTGACCTAATTTGCGCAATTGCTCATATTAGGTCAAAACTCTTTCCAAATAACTTGGGATTTGCTCAATCAACCATCAGCTGGTCCCACTCTCAAGGGACGGTTTCATGCCTTCTTGGCCGGTCCCTCACTCCTCCAAAAATTAGGTTTTAATACCTAATGCTCGACGAAACACTATTTTAATAAATGATGAAACCTAGGAATTTAATCATCATTCTTTCACCAACCGATTCAATCGAGGACTCTAGTGTACGGCTCACTCGAGCACTCGGGCGCCACATGGTCGTCCATTATTCTATGTGGTGCCTCTCCCTAACTCATGACCTATTTTCAAAGAATTCATCAATTAACGAACAATTGATCAAAATTAGGTTTGAAAAAAATGCTCCACAAATCATCATTCGAGCAAGTTCAAACGCTAATAAAATTATGATTGGTCCATCAATCAACATCCGGATTAATTATATAATATTCTAGTCTATCAATATTTTAATTAATATTTTATTGGGTCACGTTACGATAAATAATTCTTCGAATTGAGCAATACTTGCTCAGTTGCTCGAATATTGATCCAAATATCAATATTCATTAATTTATCAGTAATTCGTCGAATTGAGAAATACTTGCTCAGTTGCTCGAATATTGATCCAACTATAAATATTCAATAATTTATCAGTAATTCGTCGAATTGAGCAATATTTGCTCAGTTACTCGAATATTGATCCAACTATCAATATTCAGTAATACTTCGGAAATTTTACAATCTTTGCTAATATTCAGAACTATACGTCTCAGCAGACATGTTCGATCCATGAATAACTGATCATTCGTCACTCATGCTCAATTCAACAAAACCCAGACTCATTGTCTAAACAGTCAACAACCGACTTGAATACACGTCTGTCATGCAGACTCCACGATTCGTGAGATATCAATCACGTCACATGGGTGGATATCAATTAGGGTTTTGGTCTGGCGGCCTACGGCACGTGGATTCATCCGCGATGAGAAATGTGAGTAAGTCTTTCAACGGTTGAAGGAGTTAGCAAAGTAGTGGGTGGACGGTTAACCAAGTCTCCGCATGACCTGGAACTGGTTTCACCACGATCTTCCACTTTCCCACTCTTTCACTCAAGAAACCGTCACACTTACAGGGATCAGTGTGTTCGTCATTCTGGCAATATAAATAAGTCAAAAGATCGAGGACAAAAGATAATCAACATTCGTCTACACAACAACTCGATTGAAACTTATTCCACGTAACTCAACATTCGCCAGATTCATCAATTTTGCAAACCGCAACACACAATCCTTAATCATCATTGATCCCACACAATTCCGACTTCCCTTCTACTGCGGATCAACCCATCCCCTCTTTGTGACCAAATTGACTCTGGAATGGCCATTGACTTGGTTTAGGCCGGAGTCTTACAGATTGATCTCTCGAATCTAAGCACTCCCTTTGCAGTGCATCTATGTGAGGTTCAACAGTTTGCTTGGTTGACGAGTCTCGTCCGCACGTTCGACTCTTCACTTCCCTAAAAACCAGCAAATTGTTTTCCCTCATCCACAGATTGCCGACCACAGTGGGAGATTAATCTCTCGGTTGCAATCTAAAATTTTCACAAGATGGTTGGTCTTAGGGATGGCAATTTGCCCCACCCAAACCCATCCCCGTGGGTACCCTCCCCGTTTGGGTAGGGTTTTACCCGCACAAATGGGGATGGGGTCGGGTATGGGTAATACCCGAAACCTAAGCTACGGGGATGGGGTGGGGACGGGATTCAAGGTCCCCGCCCCATACTTTTCATAACTTAGGGGTTTAGACTTTTATGCAACAATATGTATAATTTTTATACTTCCACCACTTAGTCGAGCTTTCTTTCATTTATCATATTCTTGATCCTTCTTGTACATTCATCACTTTCGTTCTTTTGTTGTGGTTGGACACATTCTCTAAAAGTTAAAATAGAGAAAATGCAGCAGATAATGAAATGGTTAACGTGGACGAAGTAGAATGAAAAAAGAAAAAACAGAAAAACTAATAAGTCATTAACAGATTCTTTTGTTCACTTTCAGATAAATTACTGAATTTAAGATTTCTAAATTCATTATCTTACGTTATTATTTTTGTTTGAATCATATTTAAGTTTTGATTATAATCAAATTTATGTATTAACTCAGTGTTACGGATAACTTATGAGAAACCCGCCCCATATGGGTATTCCCCATACCCGCCCCGCCCAATTCATATGGGTAGGTGGGGGAAGGGTATTTTTTACAAACGGACAAAGGACTGGGATTGGCATACCCGCCCCATACCTGCCCCATGACCATCCCTAGTTGGTCTTAGGTCTAACTCAACGACTTCGAATTCCAGTCAGAATCTTTCGAATGTAAATGTTCCTCCTTCAAACACTCTATCCAATGGAACAGTCAACGTGAAAATCCCGACCTTGATTGATTTGGCACGAGTACAGGAGATTCATACAAGGAACATGGACCTGATGAAAGAAACGCTGAATAACATACTGAATTTCCTCGTCAGACTGACATCATATTTGAGCGGTGCTCCTGCTCAAGAAATTCCGACGCTGATTGCTAATCCCTCAACCGATGATCATCCTCGAGCCAACAGCTTCACCACTTATGAAAAGTTGGTGGAACAGGAGGTCACACATTTAATTGAGAATCTATGTGAACTCCTGCACTTCTCCAGAGATCAGCGTACGAACACGTTTGCCGCACTCAACAAAATATCATCTGACGCGCGAATAGTTTCATCATCTATGGTGGTTGAACAAGTGTCCATGGTATCTGAACCTTCGATCAACAATATCACATTCATTGAGGAAGACCGAGAATGGCGGAGGAATGACATAACCGAGCCCCTTTCAGAATCGCTTCTATTAAGGATTCCGAATTCGTGGAGAGTTCTCATCGATACACAGCGCTTCTACGAATCTCATTACTATGAAGACTCTCAAGGAGGCCAAAGTTCCGCAAAGCAAGATCGTTCATCATCCCATATTGATGACAGGGTTTTGAAGGAAGCCGAGAGTCACACATACGGGTATGTCATGTGGATCCCAGTAGGGGGCCGATTCAGTCCACTGTCAAGTTTCATGTGATTGAGAAAGACCATGATTATCACATGATACTTGGAAGACCATGGCTTCATGACAATAAGGTTGTTCCTTCGACGTACCATCAATGTATGAAAGCTTTCTTCAACAACAAAATTGTCCGCATCCCAGCTTCAGTGTCTCCTTATGCTAAGGTTTATGATGCTGAGTTCCTGGAACCTCTAAAGAGCATCCCCGAACCTCCAAGAAAGATCTGCGGTACTCCACTCCCAAGCTGGAAATCTATTGAGAAAACGACAAACCATCATCAACAGATGCTAAATCCGTCAAACCGTCTACCACACCGCTCAAGCGTCGTCAGGTTCAAGGTACGACTCATAAAAAGTCCAATTTTATTACTGATTATGATGCGGAAGGGAGAGTCATTTATCTCCGTCGAAAAGATTAGCAATTAACAGGGGAGGTCGATGAAAAGTCTCCCCGCCTTGAAGAATCATGCCAGAGTGAGAAATCACCCGATGAAGAAATTCGAGATGCACCACGACAGCTGCAAGATGGCACAGATTACACAACTGACGACCTTGAGACCATCAACATCGGAACAGATGAAAACCTAAGGCCGATTTTGATCAGTTCTGCTCTCTTATTAGAGGAACGAGAAGGATTGATAGGTATGTTGAAAGAGTATCAAGATATCTTCGCCTGGGCGTACAAAGAGATGCCCGGCCTAGACGATAAATTGGTCACTCATCACCTGCACATCACTCCCAGTTCCAAACCTGTCAAGCAATCGCCCAGGCAATTCAGACACGAGGTTGAGGAACAAATCAAGGTGGAGATACAGAAACTACTAACAACAGGATTCATCAAACCCATTCAACATCCAACATGGCTGGCAAACATCGTCCCAGTAAATAAGAAAAATGGCCAGATCCGATGATATATGGATTTCAGGAACAAGAATAAGTGTTGCCCGAAGGATGACTTTCCATTGCCGAACATTGATATGCTCGTCGATGCAACCAGTGGTCATGATATGTTCTCATTCATGGATGGATACAGTGGATACAACCAAATCAAGATGTACGAACATGATTCTAATAAAACCGCATTAGAACTCCCATTGGAAACTTTCACTACACGGTGATGCCTTTCGGCTTGAAGAATGCAAGATACACTTTCAAATGAGCCATGACTGCAATATTTCATGACATGATGCACAAGCAAGTAGAAGACTACGTTGATGTGTGGTGGTGAAATCAAAAACTCGAGCATCCCATCTGGACATTCTGAGACAAGTCTTCGAGAGATGCATAGAATACAAACTAAAGATGAATCCTCTGAAATGTGCTTTTGGAGTTTCTTCTTGAAAATTTCTTGGATTCCTGGTCACTGCAGAAGGAATCAAGGTCGATCCAGATAAGACAGAGCCATTACCACCATGCCTCCTCCATGAACTATAAAGGAGCTCCAGAGTTTCATGGGGAAGGTAAACTATATCTTGTGTTTCATTCCTGGACTCGCTCAACTCATAGCTTCATTCACTCCTCTTATGAAGAAATGAGCAAGTTTTGCATGTACAACTGTCCAACAAGAAGCATTTCAGAAAATAAAGCAGATATTACTATCACCTGCCGTCATGAAATCTCCAGTACAAGGACGGTCGCTAATACTTTACACAGCTTCTAGTGATGTTGCTATTGGAGCGCTTCTTGCTCAAGAGGATGAAGAAGCCATCGAACGCCCGATCTATTATTTCAGTCGTACAATGAGGGATGCCAAACTTCGATACCCAAAGGCTGAGATAGCATGTATAGCATTAGTTCACGCAATTCAGAGATTCAGACATTATCTGCTATCAAACAGAGTTGTGCTGGTGGCCAAAGTTGATCCTATAAAGTTCTTACTGTCGAAGGCCGCTTTGATTGGAAGACCAGCAAAGTGGCTACTTCAGATGTCAGAGTTTGACATAGCGTGTGTCCCTACAAAGGCAATCAAAGGACAATCAGTTGCGTACTTACTTGTTGCTTTACCTGGAGAAGACATCACAATGTTACATAAAGAAGTGCCCGGTGAGTTTCCAGAAATTTCAATCATTCGGGAAGAAACGTGGCTATTATATTTTGATGGATCCGCTACTCCGAGCAATGACACTGGTGGAGCGGGCATTGTGCTAGTATCTCCATCCGGTGAAGTCCTCTCACATTCATTCGAGCTGGATTTCCACTGCACCAACAATTCGGCAGAATATGAAGCTTTTCTCCTAGGGTTATCTTTGGCCAAGAAAGCAGGAGCGATGCACCTGGAGATCATAGGAGACTCAAAGTTGCTGGTCAATAAAATGAATGGCGTGTACTCTCTCAAAGAAGTAACACTTGCTCCGTTCAGAGCCGAGGCACAACTGACTATTAGCTCATTTTTCTGATGCAACAATTATCCATACTTGTCGCACCAACAATAGACATGTCGATTTTCTAGCGACTCTAGCATCCAAACTGCAATTTGAAGGGTCAGAGAAATCCATCACCGTAGAAAGACGTTCTATATCATCTACCTAGCTCACTCAAGTCGAAGATGCTCAATCGAGTGACTGGCGGGCACCCATCATTCATGAATTGAGCAGCTCTCTCACAAAAGGGAAAATCAACCTCAAGGAGTTGAATAACTTTTTTCTGCTACATGGAGCATTATATTATCGCAATCCTGATGGATCCTTGTCACGATGCCTTGGAGATGAGGAAGCGAGCGAGCAACTCAAATGCATACATGAGGAAATATGCGGACAAACCCTGGTGGTCACACTTTATAGAAGGCTTCAAAGACTCGGGTACTATTGGCCCTCCATGGAGGCTCAGTCGAGAATGTTACAAGGATCCTGTCCCAATTGTCAGATACCACCTCATCATTTGGAGGTTCTAACAATCCACCACACTGGGGACTGGAGAGAACCTTACATAAAGTATCTTCGTGACAACGATCTTCCATCAGAGAAGAAAGGACCAATCAAACTCATTCAGAGGGCCAAATATTTTGTCTACTTGGAAGGGATTTTGTATCGCAAAAGATTTGGTGGGAACCTCCTGAGATGCTTGGCCGAACGTGAAATTCCCACAATCTTGAAAGAGATGCACAAAGGTGAACACCAAGGAAAGAAGAAATTATTTATCCAAATTCATGAGAAATATTATTGGCCAACCATGGAAGACGATGCAGCCGCCTATGTTCGGAGATGTCATCAATGCCAAGTTCATGGTAAGCTCATTCACACTCCTTGTCTTCCATTACATTCTCGCGGAGAAGTCCATGGCCCTTCTATAGTTGGGGATTTGGATATCATTGAAAAATCAATCAGGCATCTTCGAAGCAACATGAATACATCATCACGTAGCAGTACTTCACCAAATGGGTGAAGCTATTCCTATTCGAAGCACCATTGAGTCACAATTCTAGCCTTCATCAAAGAGTACATCATATGCAGATTCGGCGTTCCTAAACACATCATCACGGATAATGGAACTCCTTTTGCCAACAAACATGTTGCGAGAATTACTCGAGGAATACGGAATCAAATGATTTTCTCCACACCATACTATCCCCAAGGAAACGGACAAGCGGAGAGCACCAATAAAACCTTGATCCGGATTCTTAGTCGGAACGATTCATGACAACCACGAACGTGGCATGAAGAATTTCCCATGGCTTTGTGGGCCTACCCACCGCACCAAGAAGGTCAATCGGGACTTCACCGTATTCTCTCGTATATGGAGATGATGTTATTCTCAGTGAGATCAAAATTCCTTCGCAAGAATCGCGGCCAAAGTGGAGTGCAATGGGATGAAGCTGAAGTTTCTAATTCAAGAATTGCTGAATTGGACATGCTCGATTCAAGAAGGGCCAAGGTAGAAAAATACGTGGAAACCTACAAACAAAGGATTTCCAAGGCATGCAACAAAATGGTAAGACCTCGAACATTTCAAGTAGGAGATTTGGTTTTGAAAATAGCAAAGCATATACAACAAGACATGTCCGCTCCCAAGTTCTCTCTGAAATGGGAAGGGCCTTATGTAATCATCAAAGCAGTATCCAGTGGATATTACAAAATCTTAGCTGTTAATGGAGAAGTGGAAGGGAACATCATCAATGGCAAGTGGCTCAAGGCATATTATGCTTAAATGATCAGCAAAAAATTATATGTTAATTTTCAAAATGTAATTTCTATTCCTTCAAAGAGTATGCAATATGCTCATTCATTCAAAATTCAAAATTTTCATGAATCTCCCAAAATTCTTCCAATCATCTACTTTATTCAAAACAAAGTCTCGAACCTACATAAAAAAAATCTTTCTCTAACGCTCACTTTCGAGCAAACCATCCAATAAAAAATAATCCTTATCAAGGCCGTGTCAAGCATATTTTTAAAAGTTTTCATTCTTCACTCTCAAATCTGGATAGCTTTCTCAACCCTTGATGATTCCAGAGCAAGTGCCTTCTCCTCTTCTATGATGGCAGATGTAGCGAGAAATCATGTTGGCGGCAGCACTGCCCTATCAACCTTGATGATCTCGAGTCGACTTTAGAGCCAACTTATGTTGAATCGTAAGATCTCACGGTCGAGATCATATCTTCCCATCTGTGCAACTCTTCATTCTTGACATCTCGCAGGTTTATCTTGTTCATTTCATCGATAACAGGCAATAATCCAACAAATGTGGTTAATAGAGTCAGTGGAAAACCTCTCCATACTTCGGTAGTAGCAATATGCCCGTACCTCTTCCAGATCTTGTTGTAAAGAGATGCATGAAATTTAGGGACGATGAAACCACCAGACCAGTTGATTGTCCGGGCAAGCATTGTCCATGGGAGTATCGAATGGAGTCCCACTGGATACTCACGACGTAAAACCCCTGGAATCGGCATCTCTACGAGTTCTTCGAGTTCTCACGGTTTATTCCATCACCGATTGCGACCACCGAGACTTCCCATCCTTCCTCTTCATAGATTCGACAACAACATGAACATCAACCTGCAACGACAAAATATTTAACTTAAAAAAAAAATAAAATAAAAAAAAAAAAAAAAAAAAAAAATGCTTGATCAGAGGAAAATTTCGGTCCAAGACTTACAGATGTCCCAGCCTCGACACGAGCGGGAGCCCTAACAGTCCGTTTAGGTCTTAAACAGAATTGATTCCCATGATTGCCCTACAACAAATCACATTCTCTGGTTAAGCTTTTTGATTACATGAAAATAAGGAAAGCATGCTACTCACCGAGATGGACGTCCCAACTCCATGCTTTTCCAGGGATTCGTTTCGAGAAGAAGCACTGCTACCAGACATGATGATGAGAGGTATGATTGTGACCAAAATTTCTTCTGATAATATACAGCTGAATAAGATGTGTCTTATAAATATGAAACCCTAAGATTTAGAAGTCAAGACTTAAGACTGTGGATATTTATCTTCTACGAACGGTCAAATCAGTTGCGATTTCTATTGAGACTCTAGATCTCAAACTGGATTCCGTTGGTGATATGAACGAAGAGCGATAATACTGGGGACTGGGTACTGACGGTCCAACCAAACGCAGTCAATCCTTTAACGGAAATTGATGATTTGTGCGAATCATGACTTCTCAGTTTGCTCAAAGAATGGGGAGAGGATACGATAAGGGATTGTTCAAAAAAAATATAAATAATAATCTCTGAATATCTCTACAGCCAAACCGCTCAAATAATGGGATAATATCTATTTCAACAGAAAATAAATGATCTCAGAAATATTCGCAAGCAAGACTAGTCGTCAGAATCGTCGGATTCATCGTCATCATCATCATCATACATGGAATCCTCATCAGACTCTTTCTCAGAGTCACTGTCCGAACTAAGCAATTCTTCCTCCTCGAGATCGCCATATATTGCATCCCAGTAGTCTTCTTCATCACGTTCAGCATGGAGATCAGCCTTAACCAGTCGCTCAATCTCCCTCTGCGGTGGATATGGCTTACTTCTGCATTCCATCGGCTCCCACACAGGTTCCTCTTCTCCAGCATCTGAGTCTGAGGCTACACCATCGGGACGAGATCGGAGTTTCTCCTCAGTTTCTAGTATTTTTCGCTGAATTCTACGCCTTTTCTCCCTATAATCAGCTATTATCTCCTCCCTGGCTTTCCTCTTCAAGAGTTCATCACGAGCAACTTTTAGATCGTTGAGAGGCATGCTATTTACTATCTCCTTAGCATGATCCGTATTAGCACGTGCTTTGGCCGCAGAAATCTTGGAATCCTCTTCAGAAGAGCTAGAAGAAGAATCATAATCATAGTCACTGCTGCTGGAAGTCACCATTATCTGGAACCAGAAGCGCACAATTATAGATATGCTAATATCGAATTCACAACAAAAATGGTAATCCTCAACTCTTACCTATTTACGGTTTCACGAACTTGGTGATAACAACGTAAAACTCCAAAAATTTGCTCGTTCTTTCAAACATGCAAAGCCGAGCAAAACTCGTCATTTAAGAGTCGACACTGACTTTTCACAAAACTATGAACAATTCACATAAACTCTTCATGTGAACGTTCCATGATTTTATGTCACAAAAACACATCATAAAATCATAAAATATGATTGTTTATCTTTAACAATTACTAAAAAATTGCTATTTGATTTTTTATCAAAAAAAAAAAAACTCACGTATGTTTTAAAAAAAAAAAAATTATTTTACGTGAGTTAATAATAAAAAAAAACTTATTTTGCTCAAACGAGCATTTATCTATGAAACGAGGGTCTTTTATATTTTGTAAAAGTCCACATATTCCCAAATAAAATTTTAAAAGTTCACATGCAAAATTTTATCATGAAGTGCAGGTCTATTTCAAAAATATCTTAGGATTATTGTTTATTACTTTAACTACGAATGTACGTACGAACCTAAAGATATTTGTGTGAAAGTTCATGCTTTGAAAACAAATTTGGATTTTTATGAAATCTCATACACAAAATTTTCTCTACTGCAACTAGACCAAGTCTATTCAATAATATATGTATCTTTTTCATATTAGGGATCATTGCTCGTTTCCTAAACTAACGAACGAACGGGCATATATATATTTTCAAAAACGAAAAATTTCCATAAAACCTACGCCTGCATGCAACTATGGAATTTTTGTTTTCAAAAAAAAAGAAAAAAAAAAGAAAGAGTTCGGACTTACCTGGTCGGCGCCGGCCGGAACTTGGTCGGACGATAATCGGTGATGGTCGGCGGCGACTGAAGTTCGGCGAATTTTTTTTCTCCTGTTGCTACTTGAGTTGATAGTCTTGAGTTATCATTATTATTATTTTTTCTCCTGTTGCTACTATGCGAATTTTTTTTCCCATATTATTTTCCGAGATGTATCAATTGGGTCTTGATAGTCTTGAGTTATCATTAGAATACTTGTTAAAGATTGCATGAGTATTTTGTATAATTAAATTGGTGGATTCCGAAACTCATGTTTTCTTTATTTTGGATATATATTTATTTTCTTCGTTTTATTTATATTTTCTTAATTCATTTCTTTTATCTTCTTAGCACAATTTAATTGTAAATTTAGAGATAACAATTATTTGGTTCCTGTAAAACGAACTTGTATTCTGCATACTATCTCATCGATAGTCGTGCACTTGCAGTACAATTAAAATCACATCAAGTTTTTGGCGCTTTCGGGGACTAAAAAAAGTTGTTATTTTTAGTTTCTATTAAATTTATAAATATTAAGATAGTTTAAAAAAAAATTCTCTTATTTATTTTAAGTTTTCTAGATTTTAGTTGGGTATCTTTCTATTTTTGGTGAGCAGGATAACTTGGCATGAAATTGGAAGATAAAAAATTTATGACAATAAGGTAAGTAAGATAACCCAAGATTTTATTTCTATTTGTTAGGTATTCATGTATTCTTGTAAATATTCAGATTATGAAAAGTTCTTATTCTCTAAATTATGAAAATGTTCAGCTTGTTGCTAGGCTACCAACCAAAGGTTGCGCCTGATGTATTTCAAAAAATAATTAGTAATATCATCATATTAAATATTTGAAACCAAATCATTAAATATATATTTTTATTGTACATAATTAAAATATGATTTCATTTTATTTTTGTAGTTAGATATTTATTTTTATCTTATTTTCTTTATTAAAATATATGTATATATATATACATGTGCACACCCCAATTGCATCTTCCGGCACCCATTTTAGGAAAACTCATGGTTTAGTACGGTGAACCCTCTGGGCGTTATCATCCAAAACTCCACAAGCCTTAGCCTGATACCGTTGACCAGTCTTTGACTGTAGGTATATAATTGCTAAAGGTAACCCAAGCTTGCCTAAATTAGTGAACCCAGTATTTGCATGTGTACATAAAATGTGGAGCATATATTATAAAGACCAATATAATGATTATCCGACTGAGTATCTAAATGGGCAATATCCGTACTATGGCCATAGTGTGGATAGTATTTGGGACCACTACCGATCTTCTGAAGGCTATGGTTCATACCAAGGTGATCCCAATTACTATTCGCACGTCCACCAGTCATACGAACGAGTGAATGAGCAATATGAGAGTTCTCCATCTTAAGAGGATTTAATCAAATAGTTGCAACCAAATCCTGATGAATATAGACTCTTTCCTTAGAAGATAAACTCAAACAGTTTCAATTGACAAGTCTTTAGATGAATCACTTAAGAAGTTCAAAAAAGTTGTATGTGAATCTCAAATAATTATGGATAAACTGTGTGGGACTCTTAATAAGTATGAGGACCAAAATCCACCTAAGGTTGTTACCCATAATGAATTTGAATTCCAAATAGTGTTTTCAATCTTACCCTTGATAATACATATAATCATTAACCTAATTTAGAGGATGGGGTTAGATCTGAAAACACTGCATGTTTAGACAAGGTTCAACCATCTTCGTTTTTTTATGATGATGATGATAGTGTCGATGAAGAATTTTAAATATGTTGTCATAATGACAGAGAAATTGTTACCCTTAATGAGCTACACGAGAATAATATAGTTTCCAGTTTAAATCCTGAAAATAATGATGATTATTCACCTATTCAAAAGGAAGTGGATTTGGCTAGAGACACCATAATTTTAGACGGTGTACTATATTCTTGTTGTTATGAAGCTGATGATGGTTTAATGGAACGAGTTTATCCTGAGACTAGTGTTTTAGAGTCCAGCGGTTAGGAAACAATAGTCTCTACTGAGGATTATAAATATGTTGAACCACCCGATTATAACCTAGATGAAATTAATGGCCATTTTCCTAAATCTGACAATTTAGAAATTAAGGGAGTTGTGACTAGTTTTTCCAAGGACGTTGAAAACTCTATGTTTGGAGGTGAATATCATTCTACCCATGGTTTATATTTGACTCTTAAAAAGGTCCCTAACTTGGGGCTTGAAGTATGTGCCTCTACCATCTTAAGAGATTACTTTGATACATAGTTTTCAAACACGATTTTTCCTAAATGAAACTCAGTTGTTAGAAACACATCATCTTTAAGTCGATGTGTTACATCTGGTCCATGATATTTCGTAATCTCTTTCAGGCAAGATAGATAGGAATCACAAAGTTCTATTCGTCCTATACTTTGTGATTCCTCAAGATAGATGTCTGAAACTGATTTTATTTGATCTTTTGAAGATTGTTCTTGAGAGGTGGTTAATAATATAGGTTGGTCTTCGGGAGTGGTAAGTTCCGGATTTTTGAGGTTTGCTAGATTTGTCTACTGAATACAGATTTCCTCACCGTGATCTTTGATCTAAGCGGAAATCAAATAGGCTTATCTCTTATAAGTAGATTGGTATCAAAAGTCTCCACTTGGGTTGAAGCAACTCTTAGATCAGAAAAGGGTGTTAGCTAAGGGAATCAATTACGTAGAGCCTTGCGATGTTCAAGATACGTGAAGCGCTGACGAAGAAGTGAATCGATTGGAGGGTGGATTCCGTTTCAAGACTCTCAACTACATTCAAGTCTGAAGTCTGATAGTAGCTAGACTAGTGTCTGTAGAGTCTTAATACAGTTTGGTATTCAAATCTGGACGACATCTCGGGGGTTTTCTACTATTGCGGTTTCCCCGTTAACAAAACTTCTAGTGTCTTGTGTTTTTCCTTTTCAGCGTTATATTGTTTGTCTCTTGGATATACACAGGTTTGTACGTACTCAATCTAAGTAGATACGTCCGCCTAGTTGCAATCAGTTACAAGACTAGTTTCTTGTAGAATTCGTATCTTGAAAGATAGATACAAATTTTTAATTACTTGGCAGAGTTCCGATTGAATTATTTGGATACAACTAGATTGTTCTTGGATATTGATTTTTTAGATCATCCAAGTACTCTGCTTAACAATCAGGTTCACGGATCCTATGTCTATAAATACTGATTGAGTAGAGGTTAGACATATAAACTCTATATACATATATATTGTCAAAGATCATTCAATTGGTCTACTTGTAATTGTATTAATTTTTTTCCATACCATGTTGTCGAACGAAATAGCTGGGTGTGTACTTGGTACCCCGTGCGTTTTTCAATTTAGTCTTCGTCTTCAGGTCATGGTTATAAGATTATGATATCCTCTAAGTCTTGCACGTACTAAAGACTCGTCTTCTCGACCTCGACCTAGGTTCTCTCTCAACACTCTAATATTAGGACTTGTACAACTGTCAGTATTGGGTAGATGCTATATTTTTTGATCTACACCCGTTGATGGACAACACCAAAGCAAAGGAGAGATCCAAAATCTACAAAAAACCTATACGGACATCTAACCCTAAAACAAACTGATAACAAAACGAGACAAAAGATTCTACAAGTCAAGCAATATAAAATCTATATTTTTTATGTGTTTTTTGCCCTCTTCCCAAACTTGCAGTACCATCTTGAGACTTCTTCTCAGTATTTCCATTTAATTTCAATATTCTGAGTTCACGTTGATTCTTTTTCTCTAGCTTCTCATGCTTCTCATGCATGACGATGATCTTGACATTGGTATATTAATGGTAGAGAATCAAAATTCTGCCAAGTGATGGGATGTGTTGAACACGTGAGGGATGTAAATGGGGAAAAAAAGGACATGCAAGACTGATATTACATGCTTATGCCGCACGCACATGATCAAAGGTCATTTTTGGAAGAATTTTTAATTTAGGGGGAAAGCTACATTATTAGTTTAAATTTGAATACTACTATTATACTGCACTACAATGATTTTCTAGAAGAATGGTAAAAATGTCCCCTCCTCCTTGTACTGCTTACCTGTGTTTCAGGTAGAGGTTCCCTGCTAAGCTTTTGCCTCGCTGCTTTTGCTTTCTTTGTTTTTACTTTTCAGCTTTCAAAAAGGATATAAAAAAAAAAATCTTAATATACCGTCTAAAAAAACAACACATAAACCTCCTCACAAATTTTCACATGGTGGGGCCAAAAGTGCCCCCTGATAAACCGAAAAAAGGCGGATCCCACCTCCATGTGAAGGGTTGTTTTTTGTGCAATTTTTTTGGACAGTTTGTCTAGAGTGACTGAATAAAAAAATTAATTAGAATGGTAAAATTAATATGTAAGTATATATTTTTTATCTTGTAATAAGCACAAAAAAAACAGCTAGCCAAGCATGGTAATGACACCCATGTAATATTCGCAAAATTATATGTTTGAGATTGTCTTGCATCTACATTAGTATTGCTTGAGACATCAAATCATGATCAACTAAAGAAATAAGTTTAGGCAACCAGTGTTTCCTGATGTGATTATAACTAATTAATTGTCTAAAATAGTGAAAAAGTTCGACCGAGTCATCTAAAATTTTATTGTTGATGAGTTTTTTTGGGTTCTTCTGCTTTTGCAACCATTTTCACCCCAACTTATTGTCTTCTAGTTCTAGGTTGCAGCTCCTCACTCGACATTATTGTTACCATTTCATCGCCCAAATTAGTTCTAGTGACATACATGCACCAATATATGACACTCTCCTTTTAAAAACTTTAGCTCCTTCGACTTGGCCTTTTTCATTCTTCATGAGTAGAAGTACACCTGCCATGATTAGAGATGAATTATTTTTGTGTTAGACCATTACGGTAGTGTTTGGTGTATGTGTTATTATCTACAAATCATGGACTTGGGTTAAAGTAGGTTTTCTATTTATTGTTAACTGGTTGGTTATGAAAATGGTGCTTTTGATATGACTATGGACAATTGTGATTGTTCTTTCTTCCGATTTTTTTTTTGAGGCATCAAGCCTTCCATATAAAACAATAAATAATTGCACATAACTCTTTCCATTCAACATTTCCTATAAGACTTAACTGGATATTAACAAACCATGCTTCTAACTGTTTTCTAATGTTCGTTCATAAACCTCATATTACAACTCAAACAAAACTAAACTGCCTTACCGATTATATATTGGTGTTTCCTCATTGTTATTACACAGTTTACACCATGGAGGAATGAAAGATATTCTATTATGAATGACAACATTAACTAGTATTATCTCATGATAACATTTCTTAATGAATACATGCACTCTTGGTAACACACCTAAAACCTACTCTCTTATTTTCAAATTGTATTGTTACTCCTATATTATGTGTTACTGTTGTTTTCATTGATTAGGTGATTGTAAGAAGATTTTATAGTGAGGTCTCCAAATTTTGACAAAGGTCATATTAGTTTATCAGACGGCATCATTATTCGGAATATTTATACTTATAATGTTTTAGGCGCCTCTAGGAGGCATGACTCAGTTTCTGAAGCTCATGTTTCATTCTCATTCTCACTCTGGATGATATTCACTCACTTTGTGGAGAGTATTACAAATGATGGGAGCAATGTCAGTCCTACTTGATGTATTGGTGTATCTAGAGGAATCTAGTTGTGAGACCAAAGTTGTATGTCTTTTCCATCCCTTATCTCACAAACTCCTACTTGTTGGACCAATTGGAGACCAACATACATACTTTTCCATAGACAAGAGCTATTACTATTAACTTTAGAGATATCCAGAGGAGATACTCTTTTGAAGTATTTAACTCTAAGGATTTGGGACCAAGGTTGGTGTGGGTTCATGATCATTCTCTAAGCAAAGCGAGCTAACATTGTAATGTTGTACTTTTGATATTGTTTGAAACCTAGTTCACTTTCCGATTTCTGCAGAGAACTGTGCGATCTCGCGTAGCTACATGGGATCCCTTTATAAATAAGATGGTTGCTAGCCGTTGGATGTTAACAAATCTTCTAATTATGTTATTTTAGAATAACCATAAAAGAAAAATACCTTATGTAATGAGGTAACCAAGATATTCTCTCTTCTTTCCTAAATCTAAATTTCTCTCTCCTCAACATTATTTTCTTGCTTTGATGTTTTGTTTTTGAAATGTCATTCTTGCTTTGTCAATCATCATATATAAACCAAATAAAAATAAAATCTTTCCGTTTTAAACTAGTTTACAGAAAACCACTATTTGGTTTTTTTTTGTTCGAGTTTTGGGAAATTAGAGGGACAGAATGTTGTTAATAGAGTTTAGCTTTCTAGTGTTTTTGGTAGTTTTGGTGAAACAATTAGATATAAATATTCTAAGAAATTCACAGTTGGTTATTTATCTAAATAACCCTAACATAATCATGAAGCATAACACTATTTGTTGTTCCATATTTCAAGAGAAGGTTTAAGTTAGATAAGGTCTTCTAGATTCAAACGAGGCATATTGATTTTGGGGTAATGATTGGGTTTCGACGTAACTAACTAATCAACACGATTGTGAGAAGAGATTGAATTGCTTTAGGAAAGAAGAGAGTATCTGATTATTTTCTTTTGTATAGTATGTTTGTTTTGTTATTCTAGAATATAGGAATTACAAGATCTAATAACATCCAATGGCGAGTAACCGGCTTGCTTATAAAGGCGTCTTGCGCCGATGCTCTTCAGCAGAACCCCCCGTTATTGTCATTGTTGTGGCCCCAGAAAATGATCTGTTTATAGTATCCATTTTCTTAAACTATGACAAGACATTTGATACATACCCCACAAATTAGTTAACTAATCCACCAAATTAGTTTATTTTTTAGTTTTCAACTACCAATCTGAAGTATCTTAATTTTGGACTTATGAGTAAAGAGATTAACTCCTAGATATTTATCATCCTACTTTATTTGACCCACCTTTAGGATACGTATTGTTTCCATGGCTTCCCTATTTTTTGTTGAAACATCGACAATATGGAGATTGTTGATAGTGGTCGGTGTTTTAGGGAAGGTTCCGGAAAATTTCGGGACCCACTAGAGATTGTTATTCTAGGAAAACACGAGGTTTCCTAGTTTATGACAATTTGTATTTGAAGATGGGTTACCTAAATAACAATAGTTTTCCTAGTTGGTCAGGGTTTCCTTTACATGGAAACAAATACTTGGGGAATCAAGTTATGAACACTATATAAGGAGGCTTATATGGTGTTAGTTAGACATGAAATTTGGAGAGATTTAGAGATACACAATGTAGTTTTCTAAGGTTTCTAGGGATTCCATCCCACCTCTTGGGGTAGAGTTTTAGGGGAATAGAGAGACCATTCTCTGGTGTTGAGAGATACACCATTGATGTTGAAAGAGTACATCGTTATGGTTTTATGAAGATATGGAAGACATCGTTTAGTGAAGAGAAGATCACCTTGTTCATTGATGGTGGAAGATCATCATTGGTGTTGGAAGAGACATAGTTTAGAAGGAGATTATCTCGTTATGGAGATAAGTATTGTCTCGTTTGGTTAGACATTATTCTGTGATTTATGGAGCATTTTGTTCGTAGAGAATCATTTTGGTGTTTGCGAACCACATTCTACTGGTCATAGTTTGTTGATTGATTCGTCAATCGTTAAGTGTGTAATTCTCTGTTTGGCGGTTTCGTAATAATAAAGAAGAAATCGTATCCATTTGGTGGATGTAGGCATATTTCCGAACCACGTTAAGTCTTGTGTGCTTTTCTTATTGCTTCTTATGTGTGTTTGCATCGTTTCATTCTACGTCGATCCAAAGATTTAATGTCTTGTGGGTTAATCCGAGTTGGATTTCCCTAGCAAGTGGTACGGTTAAGTGGTAGTTTCCACAACATTTTTAACATTTTTACTGAAGAAAATCCTCAATTTCTCATAATTTATGAGTTGTGATCCAGACCCAATTGATCAAGGATTTTTAAAATATTTCTACCCTCCTCATTTTTCCATTTTGTAGTGAAGATGAGGCAATCAATCGCAAAAAATAAATGAGAGATTTGGAAAATATTTGTCGAAATTAAATCCATTAATCATTTTTTTTCCTCAGCATCTCTTCTGACTCTAGACCTTCTATACGTATTATGCAGAGGTATATCGACAGGGAATCGCCCTTTCTAAGGGCTCTACTAAGGTCATGTGAAAAAACTAGAAGGGGAGCCATTAACAAAGACATCACTAGAAGGGGAGCTAGTACACTGAAGTATTAAATCAAGGAAGAATTAAGGGAGATCTGTTGGTTGGTCCAAAAACCCAACTAGTACTTAATATAGAGGTCCAAAATAACTTATAACATGGAAATGACCAACATACCCATCCTCTCAAGAACGCGTGAGACAAAAACACCATTCTTTTTCTTCTACACCGTTTTTTTTTTTTTCTTCCAACTATCTATCTCTCTCTTACTTGAAACACAAACCTCCATCAACATTTCTCTTTACAAGATTGACCTAGACTTCAATTTTATGGTCGGTTTTGTTCTATCAATGACTAAAATGACGATTTGACTTCATCGATTTTCATAATTGAAGACAATGGTGGACTTCCCCTTTCTATGAAACTTATCTAAATCTCATATATTCTTGAAGAAATTAATGTTAATGAAGAAGATTTTATGATATTGTCGATGATATGGGTCCATATCTGATTATGTATTAAGTTTTTCAATTTCGATTTTACATCAAAACTAGGGTTTTCTCAATTTCAATTTATTTTTTTGTGAGGAAATTATCAATCAATTTATTAATATTTTTCATCTCTAGTAATTCAAAACTAGTGATTCGTTAATGCAGTATGTATCATTATATTATTATGTACTGTATAAATCCCTAGTATTAGTTTATGCTTGAATATGGTCATACAGTACATATTGGTATGTACTTAGGAAAAAAGTGATTCATTGATGTAGTACACATATCAATATGTACTGAATAATGATATCTACAACTTATACTTGAATATAAAAAATAAATAATACATATCAATATGTACTGTCAGATACTTATATATGTACTACGTACAAATCACTATCTGTCATATATGTTTATACTTCTAATTTTACTATTTTGTTGATACCAATTTCTTTCTGCTTGCATGTCAATGTGTACTGTTGTATAGTTAGATTATTATTGTGTGTATGATCCAAATATATATATATATTTATATTTATATTTACTATGTAAAAACCTCTTATATACATCAGTACATATTGATATATGTTATTGGATACTTAGATTACATTTCGATTAGGTACGTACCAATATGTACTATCAGTAAAGGAAAAAGATATGGAAAAAAATATGTTTTGAAAGTACGTATAGATATGTATTGTGGAAAAACTGACTTTGACTAAGTAGATATCCAATCCATCTTGCTTGAAAACACGACTCCATCGAGAGATTTTAACCGGTTCACAAACTTCATTCCGGGACTGTGAGCTCAAGCAGAAAGGGAAAATGCAAATGACGATGATAAAGATTTCGTATCTTTATTATTTTATATCACATATTTCACCTACACACGTGATGATAGATTCATGAAAGAATTTTGGTCCATAAATACGATTTTAGACTAGCGAGTAATGTGAGTTAGATGGAAAAATTATCCACTAAACGGGTCCTCTAAATAAGATTGACCAATAATTCTTAGTTAAATCAAACCCAAGCTTATCGAAACCCAGTTTTTCCATCATTTTGACTAGGGGTGAGCATGGGCCGGTTTTCACCCCATCCGCATCCAATCCAATACATTACGGATTTCAAATTTGGCATCCGCATCCAATCCACATCCAACGGATTTGCATCCAATGGATACACGGATGGGCCAGTTGGATACGGATAATCCAATGGATTTTATTTTAGTTAAAATTTACAATAAAAAAAATAAAGCCAACACAAATGACTCCTCATAGATCCTACAGCCATGTACAACACCCCAAGTAAGCACCATAAGAATTCCTAAATGATCCATAGTATTTTCTAGAACTATATAAATGCCCTTAGTTTAACGGATATGGATGTCCAACGGATTTTCAAAGTTGCATCCAGGCCCGATCCGTAATCCAGTGGATTTCAAATATTCCATCCGCATCCAATCCATTAACGAACGATCCGGACATCCATTCGCAAATGAACGATTCGTCCAGGTTAAATCCGCGGATTACGGGCCAAATGCTCACCCCTAATTTTGACAAGAAAAGACTACTCAACTCTATCGAAAGAACCATTTTTTGGGGACCAGCCTTTTTTTGGGGGGACCATTATTTTATTTTTGGTAAGATATTAGAAGTAATTATAGGTCACCCCTTATCTAGATATTTATGATGATACCTAAATTACCCTCTGATTATTTTTGGTTAATGATTAGTTAGTGTTAATATTAGTTAGTGTGATTAGTGAAATGATTTTGAATAAAGATTTGAGATTAAAAATCAGATTTTTAAAAAAAAGTAGAATTATTGAGAGAGAAAAGTTAGAAGATGAAGAACACAAACATGGAAAATAATTTTTTTTTGAGTTCACTAATCTAGACTATTCAAGTGATGATTCAATTGATGATAGCTCATCTCAAACTTCATCTCCTTCCTCTCCTAGAGTATATGTCAATCTTCACAATGATCAGGATATGGATTATTTCTTAGATGGTGAATGTATTCTTCCCAAATCCAATATCAAGATGGTGAAAACGATGGATTTTACCAACCACAACAGGAGGAAGACTATTTGGGTACCGGTATGCTCTAAACTTAGATAATGTTGGTTGAATTGGTCCAAATATTCAAAACAATGTGAATTTTTAGAGTAGATTTGTGCTTGTTCGGTTACCTTGTGAAGAACATGTAACCGAACTCTTCGAGAAAGTGTAGTTCGGTTATTTTTTCCGAACACGCAGTTACCAAACTCTCCATTAATGGAGGTTTTGAAGTTAACGGAGAAGTAACCGAACTCAGAAATAGGATTACAAAGTGTTATGTCTTGGTTTAATAAAATGTTACCGAACTTTAGGGTCTATAAGTTCGGTTAGTTTGCAACCAAGAGGTAACCGAACTTATGTAAAATAAGATTTCACATTAGTGTATAAAGTTCGGTTGGTTCGCAAACTTCATACCAACCCACTATCTAACCGAACTTACATACTGATAAAATTTTGAATTAGTGTACGTAAAGTTTGGTTAGTTGTCAACTTACTTGACAAACCGAATTATGAGTTCGGTTATCCCGATAAAATTATCATATAACCGAACTTTAGGGTCCATGAGTTCGGTTGGTTCGCAAACTTCATACCAACCCACTATCTAACCGAACTTACGACAATAAAATTTTGATTTAGTTTACGTAAAGTTCGGTTAGTTGTCAACTTACTTGACAAATCAACTATTAGTTCTTGTTATCCCGATAAAATTATCATATAACCGAACTTTAGGTCCATGAGTTCGGTTGGTTCGCAAACTTCATACCAACCCACTATCTAACCGAACTTACGTACAATAAACTTTTGATTTAGTACGTAAAGTTCAAGTTAGTTGTCAAATTGCTTGACAAATCAACTTTGAGTCTGGTTTTCCGATAAAATTATCATGTAAACCAACTTTTTTCTGATTGCAATTGATGTGGTTCCATTTCTTGTAGATTGAATGTCAACCTATACCAATGGATAATCAACCTTCTCTGGTTGGCATGATGTTTGAAGATACATCTAATCACTATGTCAATGATTTGGTTTTTGATGAAACTATTGATGCGAAGAATGGGCTAGAGACCATGCCAATAAAGCCATGTCCGTATTAGTTTTGAATGGAAAAGAAAAAGCCAAACTCGTTTTGAAATGGTTTGTGAGAGAAGTGGAGATCCCAATGTTAGTCACAAGAAGAAGGGTTATGTGTATAAAGGAAAGACGACGAGGGAAGAACACGGGCGTGCTCAAAGAAAATTAAATGTCCGTTCAAGCTAGTATTTAGTAAGTGCAAAAAAAGAATGGATGGGTTCTATCTATGGATAAGGTGGTAGGTCATCATAACCACCCTTGTCCAGGATGATCTTGAAGGACATGCAATGGCCGCAAGGCTCACTCCTCAAGAAATGGAGAAAATAGCTAAATTTAGAGAGAATGGGAATTTCACCACTTAACATGCTTCGCTTACTAAAGGATGATAACAAGGATAATGTATCATCTTTTACGACCATTTACAATGCAATTGAGACAATTAAAAGGAATGAATGGAAGGATAGAAAAGTGATGCAACAATTGTTTTTGCGCTTAAAGAGAAAAGGCTACGCGGTTCAAAAAGAAGGTAGGTCCAGGAAGATGAAATAACGTGATCTCTTCATTGCGCATCCGAAGAGTGTTCAATTGGCTCAATCCTTCCATCAAGTTCTTATAATGGATTGCACTTACAAGACTAACAAATATGAGATGCCATTGTTGAACATTGTTGGTCGTACCTGTGAAGTCACCGCTTCACCGATTTGCTTTTTGTTTTCTAGAAGATGAGCAAGAACCAAGTTACACTTGGGCGCCACAACAAGTGAAGGCCATATACCGAGATGATGATATCCCCTGTTATAGTGACGGACAACGATGTAGCATTAATGAACGCAAGAGAGAGTCTACCCATTAGCACATAATATGCTTTGTCGTTCCATATATGGTGTAATGTGATGAATAGTGCAAGCCTCAAATTTGTCCACCAAAGAGGAAAGCATTTGAAGAGATTAGTAAGCTACCGGAAGATGAACAAGCGGATGCAAAAAGAGGAATTCAATATACAATACACTATAAATCACGCTAAATGGGTTGATTTCTCTGGTGAATGGGAGTCATTGACTTGGTCTCTCACCGAAGAAGAGTATAATCTAAATCTTGCGGCATTTATCGAACATTGGTCTAGCCCCGAATATCCAGGGATATTGTAACGATGTGGTTAAGCAATTGTTGGAACCGCACAAAAGAGCGCTTTGTTTATGCATTTACCAACCACCATAAACACTTGGGGAATCAAGCGACAAGTTTGGTAGAATCGGCCACCACCGGTTGAAGAAAAATCTTTTTGGATGTGTCGATAATTTTGTTATTGTGTTTAACGAATGGAGAATTACTTCAACCGCGAGATTGATAGAATTAAAGAGAAGTTTCAAAAAAGCCGCATCATGAAGTACAAAAAGATTATAGACAAAGGTGGTAACATCAAGAATATGGCGGACCTTCGGTTGTTCAAGGGACTCCATTATAATGTTTCACGTGCTTGCATTAAGAGGTTAATGGTAGAGGTTAATGGTAGAGGTGAATTTGATTGACATATGGGGAACCAAGCCGGGATTTAGGTGTGTGTTTGCAACATGATGAAGTCTCTATGGGACTCCCTTGTCGCCATATGATAGTTAAGTATGAACATGGCATAATCCCTCTAAGCGATATAGATCCATATTGGCAACAATTAAGTTTTGTCCCTCCTCCAAAGGGCGATGTCGGAGAAGAGTTTGGTGACAATGAGATGGGAAGAATCGTTATCGAGATGTACCGAATATGAACAAACTCGAAAAGCAAATCTTTTTGGGATGACATGCGGCCAATTGTTTATCCACACACTTGGGAGAATGTGCACGAACCGAAAAAAGGCAAGGGCAAAGGTAGGCCAATCACCAAAGAAACAAAAAAACAAGTAAGAGAATATGCAAAGGTGTTGGCTAAGAGGAAAAGTGAAATGACCCCTTTACTAGAGACCCTAGTGGGCATGAGCATGCCGCGAAGTATCAAGAAGATTCTAAGAAAGGTCTAGGAATAAAGGAAAAGGGCGAAACAAGTGAACAGGATATGAAGAAAAAAGGACCGATGTTACGCCGCAACCAACCCCACCTACTCCATCGGAACGTAGCCAACAAATTCACCAGACGTGAAGCTTAAGGCTCCAATATGCCGATCCAAGAAAGAAGTCGACCAATTGATGATACATCAACTTTTGTTGATAGAAGGTACTTGGAAGAGCTACCTCCATATTAGAAAGTACATCATATCCACGATAGCGTCCCTCCTGGGATGGTAATCAGGATTCCACGTTGTCATACAACAACTAGGGCCTTTCATTTGAAGGTGTGAAGTCGTATAATGATAATCAAATCACTTATGTCCGGCAAAGGATGTTGATGAAGCTAAAGGACAACCGGAATTTTACAAGCGAATGTTGTCCGATGGGATGCTAGTCTCAATGTGCGGTTTGTTAGGTATCAAAGGCGTCTCAACGGGGGTATCCAATCACAAGGGATCATTGGATGGGCATGCCGATATGTGGGCACTTAATCTCCGAAGCATTCAATTGCGTGGTTCACTATTTCTCAAAAGGTGCTAGTTTCACATACACTCAGTAAAACAAAATATGTGTCGAGCAACTTAAACGTAGGAGAAGTGGTGATTGCGCTTGTTAACAACAACCATTTTATAGGCTCCAGTTAGAAGACGATTGTCCACCGCTCTCCGATATGGAAATCTTATTGGCATGGATTTAACCCCCGACACAATGTTGGGATGGTGCATTATGGAGCATAACATGGAGATGTGGAATACTTTGAATGATTCAAAAAAATCATACACGAGGGTGCGTTTCTCATGATGATTAAATATACCATTAATTAAACTAAGTATGCTTTGAACATCAACATAAGAATCAAAGATTTTTTTTTTTGGAATTAGGTCTTATTTTTGGGTTATGCTTTGAACATTTTCATAAGAATAAGAGAGGAGACTTTTATTTTTGGAACTTTTTTTTTTTTTCCATATTGGAACTTAATTACATGACATCGCCGAACAGTGAGACCTCAAGACTTAAGTTCGGTTAGGAAATGAAATTAGAGGACATTGCCGAACTAAAACTAAAGCTACATAACATTTAATATCCGAAACGCGTTATGAAAAAGTCTTTAAGGAGGCGAAATGATATTCATATTTGAAATCCTTTCTCTTCCATCTTCGCCATTCATTTTTTGATGTTAAAATGATTTCGGTGAATCCTTCACCCCTAAGTCGATACCGCCTTACAATACGAAATAAAGCCATAAATTCCATAACTCTAGCTCTAATCTTGTCGAATCGAATGAACAAAGCTATATGATCAGTAGTTATGAGGGTTTGTTGTATCGATGAATTTCTCATGAATTTCCCCTCAATAACTTTGACTCATAATACCATTCATTCTTCGATTCTTTCACCCCTCTTTGATAGTATAGTATGTAGTTTCGCAAAGAGATAGATCTTCATTTAGAGTAAATTTAGGAGTAGTGGCTGCCATTTTAGAAGATTTTGAGACAAAATGTTAACTATGAGACACATATTTATACCATCAGGGTGTATAACGGCTATAAAATAGCCGTTACTTGAAATTAGTGTCATTTAAATTTCAAAATACATAGTTCGGTTACATAACAAATGCATCGAGATTACCGAACTCATCGGTTCGGTTGGTTCTCAGTAAATCGTAGGTAACCGAACAAAGGCAAACCACCAAATTTCAAAAGTTATAGTGTAATGTCTTGTTACCTCTATGAATAAATACCGGTAACCGAACATTACATTCGTAACTTTGAAAGATTTAACTGATATGAGTTCGGGTTAGATTGCAAAATCAGCAAACCAACCGAACTTCGGACATCGAGTTGATTTGCAAAATAATACTGGTAACCGAACATTACATCAGAACTTTTGAAATTTTCTTATTTATGAGTTCGGTTGGCCTCGCCTTTTACTGCCAGTAATCGGACATTATAGTTCAGTTGCAAAATAATACCACAGTAACAAGAACATTACATCAGAACTTTTTGGAATTTTCTTGTTATGAGTTCGGTTGGACTGCCTTTTCGCAGGTTACGCAAAAAAATACTGTAATCAACATTACAATGTAACTTTTGAAATTTTCTTGTTATGAGTTCAAGTTAGATTTCCTTTTCGTCAGTAAAAGAACATGTGAGTTCGGTTGGCTGCAAAAACATCTGTAACCGAATACAAACAGAACCACATTTTTTTGGGTAGCCGAAGTTCGGTTAGATTTGAAATGGAGAACCAACTTAATCAAGAACATGGGAGTTCGGTTGTTTACGAGATTTAGTCTCTTAACCGAACTACCTAATTGTTTCTTAAAAATTTGAATGTAATGAAACACTTAACCGTCAAATAGCCAAACTAATCCCTAAGAACACAAATTAAAAACGAAATTATGAAATTTATTTACTAATCCACATCACTAAATGTTTGAAGCACACAAAACATAAAGAAACAAACTACCAAATCCTCCATAAAAAAGTATTCCAAATATAAGGAACCAAACTACCAAATCCGCAATTAAAAAGTCTTCCAAACATAAGAAACCAAAGTAATAATTGTTGTAATCACTCATTTACCAAGACCACTGGAAAACTTTTCTACTCTTGCGTTAGGAGCTTTAGGTCGTCCTTCGTCACTAGGAGTGTCATCTCCATCGCTTTGTTGTTCAACCATCCGACTTGAACCTTCCCTTCTCGGAGACCTCTTCGACAAGCATGGTCTCGCTTGGATCAACCCTGGCTTGTATCGACAAGGTTGGGATTAAAAACATTAGTTATTTGGTTGTAGAGGTATGTTTGTTCTCGAGTATCCATCGGCTCTCCACTTCGGATTTTTGCCATCATTTTCTTCAACAATTTAGCACTTGCCTTCACCTATTCTCATCAAAAACATAAGTAACTATTATTTTTCAATACTTCATAACATTTTGAAAAACAAAAATAAGAGTAAATTTCTACCGCCTAATTCCACAAGATCAAGGCCTCATCACCACCTCTTTCTCCACCGCTCGATTTTGTTTTTCAAAGACGGCTTGTTGGATGCTGTTTATTACACGAGGATGAGAAAAATGTTCATACCATTCCATATATCCTCGGTCAGTGCATTTGGCTCATCAAACGAATCTTGTAATCGCAATGGAACAAGATAATCCCCAAAGTTCTTCCAAAGGGTCCACCGATGGAGCAAGATCGTATTTGGGGGGTGAAATTCATCTCGGTGTTCTTAGTTCCTCGCTTCTTCACCTTGAAGTTGAAGTTTTCCACTTGTGGGACACTTTGGACACAAGAAACTTGTCTTAATACTCTTCGAGGATTATACATTGTACAACTCTGTGATGAAACAACGGTCCATTATACGCCGCAACAGGTGAGAAATCAATAACCTCAACATCCTCCTCGCTCTTCATCCCGATGGAATGGTGTAAGGATGGAAAACCACATCTTCCACTAACTTATCCAATGTCTCCTCATCTCCAACACCTTTTTTTTCTTATTCTTTTCCCGTGAGTTCAAAAATTCATATTTACCACCAGAGCAGTTTCCCATAAGGCCAAGGAGTGTGAGCATGAGACAATTGAATTTAGGAAGTGGTCACACACCCAAACCTATAAGAAGAGGCAACAAATAATACATTCGCAATATGATTAGTAACAAACACATTCATTCACCCATATATTGAAACACACAAACGATAATTTAACGGTACAGAACAAGGGTGTATAAGCCTCCAAAATATAGACTCGTAAGCCTCAAGATTTTCCGAGTTCCTCTTGAACGAATGAAAGCACCGCAATGCCCCAACAATAGTTGTTCACCTCATCCAGGGGGTCCAATAGTTGGAGGTAATGAGCATTTACCACGTGACCTGAACTTTCAGGGAAGAAAATGGTTCCTAGTTTATATAACAAATAATCACCACATGGTGCTTAACCTTCTCCTCCTCGTCATCACCAACTTTCCTCGAGCAACCAAATCTTCGATCCCCGAAAACTCATCAAACAAGGTTTGAGATTGATCTTTTCTCTAACTTTTTTTTGTACGTGCGGATCCGCCTCAAACTCATTATACTCATCACCTTCCTCAAAGCTCTTTGTTAGCTGCCTAAACTCACTATCAGGCCTTTTTATCGCTCCATCCTAGACACCTTTCACTAGCTTTTCAAGAAGTTCATAACTCATCGAGGGATCGTAGCCATCTCGAACACTTGTTCCTGTAATTGCAGGGCTGTGATTCTAAAACAATCATCCAGAGTTATTGCCATCTCACCAAAAAGGTAGATGAAAGTATCAAAATCTGATAAGACCTCTCGCAAATGCAAAGAATAAAGTGACAACATCAAATTTTTGGTGCGCATGTTGTATCCCATTCCATAGTACATAGTCAAATACGCTAGCGGACCTCTATCACACTCATTTTCTATATTCCATATCTGTTCTTTTGACGTTTCAAAACACGAACAACATTAGTATGA
Organism: Papaver armeniacum; assembly: GCA_023531295.1. Classification (NCBI taxonomy): domain Eukaryota; kingdom Viridiplantae; phylum Streptophyta; class Magnoliopsida; order Ranunculales; family Papaveraceae; genus Papaver; species Papaver armeniacum. The sequence goes on from JAJJWW010010671.1 coordinate 76,402, forward strand.
TCCTACAAAAGCAACATCATATCTTATATACTAATATATAGAAAAGAACAATATATGTCAAAATATAACAAAAAGACCGGAGAAATCTTGATGGTTAAGATTGAACCATACCTTGTCGCAAAGATCTTGGCAGCCCATGAGTTTTCAGAGCCATCAATACCTCCTCCATCTCTTGGAGTACCATAAGTTGGATTCTTTGAGGCAAACACAAATTGTCATCGTGGAATGTATGAATATCTAGCACAAGGCTTTTTAGGCGTCTTTCTAGGTTTCTTTCCCACTATTTCTACTTGAGCCTCTTCCTGTTCGACTTCCTCTTCATCCAAGTCCTTATCTAATTCATCATCATCCTTATCTCCATCTTCCTCATCTTTGTCACCCTCATTTCCTCCTCCTCCAGCTGGCTGAACATCATCATTATCACCCTCATTTCCTCCTTCTGCTGGTACACCATCATTGGCACCCTCATTTCCTCCGCCTTCAGCTTGTTCACCATCATTGGCACCCTCATTTTCTCCTCCTTCAGCAGGTTCACCTTCTCCACCTTGATGTTGTTCTTCATTGCCCATCTCTTCCACGATCTCTTCATTAACTTGTTGGATTACGTTTTCAACATTATCTCTATTAACACCATCTTGGATGACAACACCCGTAATGACCCACCTCTATACTTAGCATTTTGGTTCCACGGTGACCAAGCATCACAATGTACTTTGCCTCGAGGGGTGGGAGTTATAAGATCTTCCAGTAAAGGTTTGTTTGGTTTTTCGCCTCTTCCACTAATCAAGAAAACAAAAAGATATTAGCTTAACAACCGGATGATTCACTAAATCGAGATGCAAAATAAGGGTTCTCGGCGTAAGGTTTGGTTAATAGCAAAAGTTCACGAAAAATAGGCCAACTCTAATTTTGTGTTCCATAGTATAGTTCGGTTAAAAATTTGGAGAACAAATAACTCAACATTGGTAAAATGTTAATGAAGAGTTCGGTTTGTCAAAATTTTAGAACAAACCGAACTCAACATGTTTGCAAACTAATGAAGAGTTCGGTTTGTCAAGATTTTTGTCAAGAGTTCGGTTACATTTTTTTCCGGTAAAGTTCGGCCATCAATAGTTTTAGATTTTTATGCGAACAAACCAGAACACACAGTACGATTCGGTTACATGTGAAAAACAAATCGTTGTAAAATTTGCTAAGTTCGGTTAGAAAATTTTTTTAGGCCTCTTTGCGAACTAATCAATCGGCGGTTAGCTAGTTTTGAAACCTAGAGAACCGAATCATTATTCGTGTTCTTCCTTTCGTGAAGTTCGGTTAACAAAATAGGTTTTTTAAACCCGACCTAACCGAACTATACACAGAATTCCATTTGAACCATATTTTGATGATTTCTATTCAATTAAACGAATCAAAATCAAATTTAAAGTAATGGGTTTTTGCAAAATACCCGCGAATCGGTCCCATGGCGTAATCAAAGCTTACAGCAACCGCCATTATCTTGGATTATGGCTTCACTTGGTAGTTCCACCTCTTTATGAATCTCAAAATCACTCACTGATTTGCTAGATGTCCCAATCGAGGGACCTTCTCCTTGAAGTCTTTTGGTTTGCTTTCAAGAACCATTCTTATTGATTGATTAATCGACGATGAAAATTTTATGAATCGACGATTAATCGATGAAGACGATGTTGAAATGGGGGAAGAAGAAAAGAACAAGAGGGAGAACAGTTTTCTCCTCAAAACTGTTTTTCTTTTCTTTTTTTTGTTTAGGTTTAGGTTTTGTTTTAGATTAAGTTAGAGGCAGTTATTAGGTTAGGGTTAATTTTAATTAGTGTAATGGGCAAATTAGTAATCTCATGATTTTTAGGACATCCCTTAACATTGTAGGGTAGGGGACCTTATAAAACAATGGTCCCCAAAAAAAAAGCTGGTCCCCAAAAAACGGTTCTATCGAAAGAACCGTTTTTTGGGGACCATGGTTTCTTTGAGGGGACCATGGTTTGATTAGGCCACCTTCCCTCTAGTTATAAGGGGTGTCCTAATGCGTTGAAATTACTAACCTACCCTTAACCTAATTTAATTTAAAACCAACCTAATAACCACCCTCTCTCTCTATATATAACCACCATCTCCTCCCACCACCACCGCCCATCACCGCCGATTACTATCACCACCACCTCCGACCATCACCACCGCCCACCACCGCCGATTACCACCACCGCCACCGCCGATTACCACCACCACCTCCTCCCACCACCACCGCCGATTACCACCACCACCACCACCAACCACCGATTACCACCACCACCACCAACCACCACCACCTCTATATATATAGCTTAATTTAAATCTTTAGCAAAGATATTCTCACAAACCCATTACTTGTCGTTTGTTTTTGGTTGAAAAAAAATGAGAAGTAATCATCAAAAAATGAGTTGAAAATGGAAGTTGTGGAGAGGTTTAATGGAGGTTACAGTGTTGAGTCTTGTTACTTGTTCATCTCACAAGGCAAACGAACTACACATTGGGATGAGTTCGGTTACTTGTTCATCCTCACAAAGCAACCGAACTACACCTTGAATGAGTTCGGTTCTATATGCTTTATAACTATGTTCTGAATCGACGAGTTCGTCATTGTTTCGCATAAATGTATAAAAGCGCCATGTAACCAACTCTAGGGTTAAAAACATAAGAAAAAAGTTTCCATGTAACCGAACCTTCTTGCTTTTCCCATTATTTTTATTTCTCTTATAACCGAACTCAACTTTGTTGATTGTTATTTCGCATAAAAAAAAATTTTAAAGCGCCATGTAACCGAACTCTCGGTTAAAAACATAAGAAATTTTTGTTTGTTAAGTTCGGTTGGTTGTGCAATTGATCTCAAGTTTGCGAAACAACCGAACTTATTAAACTTAGTTCGGTTGGATCGCAAAAGCATGGTTGCGGAACCAATCGAACCTTATACACTTGGTTAAAATTTATTTGTACGTAAAGTTAAGGTTAGTTGCGAACCAACCGAACATACGCCGCATGTCGAGCTTCCATTAATATGGAGTTCGGTAACTGCGTGTTTGGATCAAGCAATCGAACTACACCTTCAAACTAGTTCGATTACTTGTTTATCTCCCAAGGCAACAGAACTACACATTCAGATGAGTTCGGTTACTTGTTCTTCATATAAAAACCGAACCTGCCCATTCAAAATCCGGTTCAAAATTTTACATTTTTGGGGAAGTTTTTACCAATTCAACATACATTATCTAAGTTTGGAGCATACTTGTTCACCCAAATACTCTTCCTCCGGTTGTGGTTGATAAAATCCATCATTTGAATACTCAAAGGGGGTGAATTGGAAAAAAAAAATTATTTTTCATGTTTTTCTCCTTCATCTTCTCTAACTCTACTCTCACTATAATTCTACTCAACTAATAATAAACTCATCTTTTAATTTAATCTCACTAATTGTTTTTAACTAAATCATTTCACTAATCATAACCTAAAATTAATTAAGAGGGTAGATTAGGTATTAAAGAAATACTAGATATGGGGTGACCTAGAATTACTTCTAATGTCTTTACCCAAAATAAAACCATGGTCCCAAAAAAATCATGGTCCCAAAAAACGGTTCTATCGAAAGCTTAAGTAGACATGTCAAAATTTTAGGCCCACAGCCCACCTATTCCGAGTACCAACCCATAAATTAAAGGCACAAATCTACTCTCCCCTTGTCAGTACTTTATCTAACTATTATCTCAGTCGATCTGTTAAACCCTAGTGAATCAACTTTCTTGTTTACGGCGCCTATTCCTCTCTTCTTTTAGGGTTTCTTTATTCTCTTAACCCTAGTGAAGTTATTTTCTCTCTGCAATTGTTTTTTTTTTCTTCACATTTCTTACAATTATGTGATTCATTTCTGGTTTTTATTTTCCTTCCGATTATTAGATCTAAACAACACTTGTACATTTTTGTTGAATCTTTTTATTCTTAAGGGCACTTGAGATAGACAGACAGCATCAATGATGGACAAAAACCTTGTAATCATCCTTGCACTTTGAATTTTCATAGTGAAGAAAATTAATGGGGAAATATGAGTCTGAGATGCTTCTTTGCTTTCTTTTTGCCCTTGTGATTTTTGTATATGAAAAGGAAGTTTTTTCAATCTGTAAATTTTTTAGTATTTCCTGGATCAATGATGTTTGAATACTGCGTTATCTTCCTGAAAAATTCCTCCAATGAGGATTTTTGTTAGATGACAAAATGCCTACTGAGGTCCTTCTTCTTAAATATTTTTTTTGCTTTTGGATTGATTGTATGATTTTATTTAGAGTTTCCTTAATTTTTGAATGTGTCTATTTAGTTATTTCACTTAGTTATAAGTTGTCAAATAATTTTGTATGGATTTGAGTATGATGATAGGTATTGTCGCCCTAGTCTTACATGCATGAATGGTGCAAGATGGTGATTGACTTCAATTTCTGATTCATTCGTTTTTCCAATTTCATCAAGAACATTGTTGGCACTGACCCAATACACATTTTTTGTTCTCCGACGCCTTAGGGTTTAATCCTGTGGATTTGAATGAAATATTGATACTCAATATACAGGTTTTGAGAAATTAATGTGTCCCTCAATCAAGTATTGTCAGGCTCTTAGGTATTTATCTAAATATCTTCTGTTTGAGCTTGATTGATTGATTGATTTTGTTATGATATTGCTTTAAGGGGCTTCTTCTTCTCTGCACTTACTTAGTTACTTGTCCAGGAGTAGATTAAATCCAATATTGCTGCTGTTTTTGTTTAGGTCAAATCCAATTTTGCTGCTGCACTTGGTTTAGAATGTTGCCCATCGAGGTCTCATTAATTGTTATGTGTTTTTTATACTTGTTGGCTAATTGCTATCTTTATGATGATAACCTACCATATCTGTGGTTTTAGCATAGACTTCATCTATAAATAGTTATCTAGAGTGATTGTAGAGGGGTACAGGCAGAAGACTAGAAGAAAACAAATTAAGAGGAAAAAACATCTAGGGCAGAAAATCAGGGTCCCGAATTGATCACAATCAGTCTTGTTTTATGAAAACCTTTGTTATTAAACTCTCTTAGAAGAGGGCATGTAATTTTCTCCCCTTAGTTTCTTCAATGTATCTAGCTTATTTTACACTTACCGGTCATGCATATGTATATACTACCAGTCATGCTGATGTTAGTACTTAGAATTGAAGCTGGATCAATTCTACCGTATCAGCTCATGTTTTATGAACTGAGTCATGTTAGTATAGCTGCTGCTTTCTATGTCTTTCTTGTTGGTCTGACTTTTCCTCTTGATTTGCAGTATGCGATGAAAATTGATGATCCCATCTTTTTCTTGATATAGAGTATGTGTGACAATGAAGAAGAGGATATGACTCCTCTGGAGGAGCCAGCGGGAATACTTCTGATGAAGGAGGATATGACTCCTCTGGCACTTATCTTGATATTGACGAAAGTTGTATCTCCTCTATCGACTTTTGTTACTCAGAGGAAGAGAACTATGTCTCTGAAAATGATGATACATGTGATGAAGACGAGACTAAACTCCTAAATAAAGATATCTCTGCAGCTATCAGTGAACGAGGAGTACCAGATTCAGAAATGGTGAGTAAGAAATATTTATACTCAGCATTTTTCAGTTTTACTTATATGGTACAATATTTACCTGAACTGTAACGTGAGGTAGTTTCACTGGACAGTTGTAATAATTGCTGAAGTATTGAGTATGGTATGTGTGACAAACTTTAAATGTAAATTACGAATATGGAAACCGAGCGACTTCTGAGGTTTTCTTTTTCCTCACACTCCTTTGACTTAAAAAGACTCTAATCCAAATAGGAATTAGATATTTTGATAACATATTAAACTCATGAATATCAAAATATTGTGTTGTGTCTAATGTGAAGCACCACCATGAAGTTATTATGTTTTCCAGTTTTGTAGTTTGGTCTAAATGGGAACATATATGCATCTGCAGTGGGTTATGCTACAGTTCTATCTTGATTTTCGTACGTGTTTCGTACAAAGTGGTCTTGCTTGTTGCCTTTTTTCCAAGAAGAACCTGAATATGCAGTTGGTGATGTAATAATCTGTCTGACATGCCTTTCCTTGCAGGTGTATGGTTGGGGAAGAAATATACATGGGTTCGGAGAGGGTGCCCATAGGGTTCAATTTTTGGTGGGGAAGCACACAGTCGAGGTTCAAGATAATAAAATAGTTCTTATATGAATTATCCCTCCGTTAGCTTAATTTACTTAGTTTATTTGGAGTAAATCATGTTCTGCCCTGTGTTGCGCCAGTGGCACTCACTCTGTTGCATTTAACTCACGACTGGCGAAATTTCACGGTATGTAGCCTACACAAAAGTTTGAGTACCCTACTTTTTTACTGCTCTTGGGACCTCCATGTCACTTATGAGATGTAAATTAAAAGAAACATGGCAAATCTAAACATGATCATCTTTACAGTACATACTTGGATGATATTATAACAACAAGGATGTTTTGCAGGATGACAAGTGTGACTCTGATGACTCTGAACTTGCTGAAGCGGTGGATGGTCCCAAGTTAAACATGCCCTGTAAGGCTACTTGGAAGGGGAGTTGGCCAAAAAAAAGCGATAAAATTTTGGTGAATGTTTACGCTTACTTTAAGAAAGGAAAACGTTTCGGAGGACACGCAATTATTTTACGCGACATGTCTGCAATGCCAATAGCTGCTGCAGCCTACTTCACACGGTTTGGACTATCTTATCTTCATCATGTGTTGGTGGGATTAGAGGATGGTCTCAAACTTGCTTTTGAACATGGCTGTTCTAGTCCTACCATGCTCTGCAATTCGAGATTAGTTGCTCAGCTTCTCAGAAAAGTTGCCTCTGACGGTTGCCGTTGCAACAGCAAAACGGTTGGTACTATTTGCGTGGCATGTACGTCGAAAATTGTCCCTCATTTGAATGAGTTGTACGTGAAAAATTTGGTGCCTTTCATCAAAACAGTCCAAAGTAAGCAAGGTTCTTCTACTACTGAATGGGATTCAGGGAAGAATACAGCTGTGCATTATCTGGCAAAACTGGTAAAATCAAACTCACTGTACCATGGCTATCGTTTTGAGAGGTGGGATATGGAAGGACCAAAGGATTATACAGATGAACCAGTAGACATTCTGTTGAAGGACGCCTACAACATCGATGAAAGGATTGGGATTGCACTTTCCAAGGCTTCAACTGGAAATACCTCCAACGATGGAGACGGGGCAGGGAACAATATTCCAGGGAATATAAGGGATGGAAATGCAAATGGAAGTAACCCAAACATAACTGCAAATGCAGGGATTGAAGTTGATTTATCTACTAGGGAAGAGGTCATGACTAGTGATGAGGGAATAAAATCTATTGCAGAAAAAGGTTAGGTACTCCTTTGTACAGTTAGTGACATGAAATGTGCTGTAAATTATCTGAATTTTTGCAACTTAAGTTTACAGTTTTTACTTGGCCCTTTTCCAAAATGAAAAATAAGGCTTTACCGGTCACTTGACTTTCATATAATGAAAACCCGAATTTTGTTGGTCATGATTCATTACAATACTTTGAAATTTTGGTTGACAATGACATAGCCTGCACAGTACACACTCCACATAGCTACTAGCGGAAACGTTTTCATTAATTTTTATCCTCTTAGGAAATGGTAGGACCTCTTGTTACACTACCAAGTAGAAAAACATCAAAACAACCTCTTGTTGTAGTACCATCACCATAATCACCACTGCCTGAAACATGGTAAAACCTTCACTCAAACCAGCAATTTCGCCAATTGTCACTGTTCTTTCCTTAGCAGCCGACCTAAGGAAGAAATGAATTTGTGCATGTAATGCCCTTGGAGATCTTGGTTTGAGAAAACGCTTTTACTCATCTCAGCTGCTTTTTGTCGCAGCTTTTGTCCCTCTGGCTCTACCATCAAGATCCTCATTGACTTTGCCACTGCTCCTCTGGTAAAAGAACCATCTTCATTCCTTTCAACTTCGAAACCAAGTCGTTTCTCAACTAAGAACCTAGCGTTTATTCCCTGATCAGCCATCATAGGCATTAACATCTGGCCATGTCCGAAGAAGAGATTCTCTGAAATTGAACTCCACCCACAGTGACACACACTCCCTCCAATTGCAGGATGTGCTAAAACGTCAACTTGAGAGATCCATCCAAAGCACATAAAACCTCTGCCTCTAATTCTTTTCTCAAATCCAGAAGGTAGTAGATTTGATTCAGCAATTCCTTCTTGTTTCCTTAGCACCCACAAGAATGGTAACCCGGAAATTTCAAACCCATATGCTAGTTCATGAATTTGCTCAATTCCCATCTTGTACTCACTTCCAAATGACACAGAGACGACAGTTTTTGGTTGTTGCTTGTCCAGCCAATGGAACAGTTGAGAGTTAGAACTGTTGCCTGAATCACCAGAGTTGCTCCTAACTGACGAACCATGCCTAGGAGGCGGTAGTAAACCAATCGGAATAACCGGTTTCCGGTAGAGATCTTGGAGGAGATTCAAATATTCTCCATCAAGTTCTACACAACTTTTGACTACACGGAAGTCGCAACCTTCAATGCCTTTTGCTAGTCTTTCACCTGCTGAAAGTCCTGTTGCATCTTTAGTGTTCATACCTCTGTTCATGCGCACAGCTTCATGGTACCGATATGCAAGACTCGAAGAGAAAGGAATCCATTCCAGTTACTTTGGTTAAATACTCCGGCGTGCGACTGCTATTTGCTTCTCTATATCCTGATGTCGTCCCGAGAAATGCTAGGAACATTGTTGGAAATCCGCTGAAAAAAGCTGTAGGAATATCAAGTTTAGCTCCGATATCCGGTACCCAACAATTGATGGCGTCGAACATAATCAAATCCGGTTTAATCCAATTCAATATATTCTCGACAGGCTTCTGTAACAGATCATATGCTACCTTAAGATACTGGGTTTGCTCCCTATCTTTCAAATCGACAGTTGCTTCACAACCAGGAGGTAAGTTAGCGATCGAAGGCAAATCAACCGATACAAAGCTGATACGACTCTTTACGCTCGGTGGATGGATCGGTGGTAGTCTTCTAATGATACTTGGAGTGGATATGAAAGATATTTGAATGTCACCGTTTCCAGTTGACGCTAAACTCTTTGCTAACTCAAGAAATGGTGTCACATGGCCAAATGCTAGCCATGGAAACATCACTATATGGTATTGGTTTTGTTTCGTCGCCATTAAAGAAGCAATAAGCTTGCTGAACTAGAAAAAAGACAGGGAATGAGGAAGAGTCAGTAGTGAATTTTCTGTAAGAAATGTTGTGTGTAATGGAATATGAAAGAGATATGTCTTCTTTTATAGACAAGTTACAGCTATCAAATGAAGGTGATGGAGTTAAAAAAAAGAGGGTTCGGGTATGAGTTGTTGAATGCATAACCATGAATTTACAAACAAGTTAAGAGCGAACATGAAAAAAGAATTCAACGAAGAGATTTTTGATTTTTGGTCATTTCTAGTATCTAAACCCAAAACAATTGATAGGACTTGATCACTCACCAACCTAACTATTTGATGCCTTAAATCTTCTTTGAGGTGATGTTGCAATGTGATTGGATTAAACGGCCCCACCACTTAGCAGCCCCACCACTTAGCAGCCCCACCACCAACCTAACTCGTTTAATTATTATAGTGTGGTGAGGTTGCAATGTGATTGGATTCCATGCATGAGTCAAAGAGAATGGCATCTATCAGAGTCCGTTCCTAATTAGGCAATGTTGGAGAACATGCCAGATAGAACTACTAGGTTTTAGTTTTAGCTACTTAGGTTTAACTTGAAGAAGAGAGACAAGAGGACGAACTAGAAGAGAATAGTTTATTTAGTTTTCTTTTCAAAATATACAAGGGACTCGATACACATATATATACACAAAGAAGACGTCAAAGCTTAGAAGACAAGCTTTCCTAACTTAAACACAATTTCCTACTATACAAATACTACCAAATATACAAAGACTTCCATGTTTAGTCACGTTGTGTTAACACCCTCCCGCAAGCGTAACGGGTTATCTTGAACCGTTAGCTTGTACCGTAAAAGAGAAAACCGATCCCTGGATAATGGTTTTGTGAATATATCCGCAATTTGATCCTTGGAGGAAATAAACCTTACATCAAGAAGTTTCGAAGCGACTTGATCACGAACGAAATGATAGTCAATTTCAATGTGCTTTGTTCTTGCATGAAATATAGGATTGACAGTGAGATAAGTTGCACCAAGATTGTCACACCATAGAACAGGAGATGATTGAGTGGAAACACAAAGTTCCGAAAGAAGGGATTGTATCCACATAATTTCAAAGAAGAGCAATTGCAAGTCCCCTATATTCGCTTCAAAGACTAGAACGAGATACCTTTCGCTACGAGCACTCCAAGAAATAATATTACCACCCAAGTAAATACAATAACCACTAGTAGAACGACGATCTTCAAGAGAACCAGCCCAATCTGAATCGGTATATGCAGCGAATGATAATTGTATAGAAGGAGATGGTTGAAGAAGTATACCAAAGGTAGATGTATGCTTAAGATAACGAAGTATACGTTTTACCAAACCCCAGTGAAAGACAGTTGGTGCATGCATAAATTGACATACTTTATTAACAAAGATACGAGATCGGGACGAGTAAATGTTAAATATTGTAAGGCTCCAACAATACTACGATATTGTGAGCATCGAGATAATAAGGTACTACGATCAAGAAATGTCACCGTAAGTACTTAGTGGTGTTTGAATAGGTTTAACACCATCCATTTTTGCCCGAATAAGAAGATCATGAGCATACCTTTGTTGAGAAAGAAATAATCCCGAAGAAGTACGAATTGCTTCAATGCCAAGAAAATACGATTAACTCGTATCAAGATCTTTAATTGCAAATTCTTGTTGCACGATCAAGAGTTGATTTAATACCGAGAGTTGGAACCTGTAACAACAATATCGTCCACATACACCAACAGATAAATAGTGCCATACGAACCATTGTAGATAAATAAAGATGAGTCGCATTTGGAAGTAATAAACCTAATTTGTAATAAAAAAGTGCTAAGTCGATGATACCATGCACGAGGAGCTTGTTTAAGACCATAGAGAGATCGATGTAACTTGCAAACATGCGTAGGAAATCTAGAATCAACATAACCTAGTGGTCATTTCATGTATACCTCTTCTTGAAGTTCTCCATGCAAGAAAGCATTTTGCACGTCAAGTTGATGAATAGGCCAATTAGAAGATAGAGCCAATGTAAGAATAATACGAATAGTGCAAGGTTTAACAATAGGACTAAACGTTTGGAGAAATCTATCCCTTCTTGTTGATTGTATCCTTTTGCAACCAAGCGAGACTTACGACGTTCAATTTCACCATTCGACTTGCGTTTGATACTGAAACACCCATTTACATCCAATAACATTCATAGAAGGATGATATGGTACTAACGACCAAGTACCATTACGAAGCAATGCATTTATCTCATCATTCGAGGAGACGCGCCATTCTCGGATCCTTATGTGCTTAGAAATACAAGTGGGTTCGCGAAGAGAATCACACACCGAGCATATTTTGAGTTGGGTTTAAAATACCATCCTTGGCTCTAGTTATCATTGGATGCGATCAAGAGAGTGACCAGAATTTATCACGATGGGAGCAAAGTGCATTTACATAGACCGAGACATAGTAGCAGCACGTAGACCGAGATGTTATAGCAGTGCGAGGATCGAGATGTGGGAGCAGGTGTAGACGTGGTAGCAGTGTCGTTGCAGACACGATCAAAAGTGCGAAATAGTAGCGAGGGTGTCGTTGTAGACACTGAATAAAAAGTGCGAAATAGTAGCATGGTGCGAGACGTGGTAGCAGGGACCGGCCCCGATATGTGGAAACAGTGCAGATCGACACGTTGTAACAGTGCGAACCGATTCATATGTGCAGGCTGCAGTTCATTATGTGAACCAATGGGAGTTGCACGAACTGGTAAGAACTGAGAAGACAAGACAGGTGGTGATGCAACTCGTAGGGGTGAACTAGAATTTACCTGAGAAGGAGCCGATACCGGTGAAGGTAAGGCAAAGGGAAAGGTAGTCTCATCGAACACAACATGACGACTTACATAAATACGACCCGTAGGAATATGAAGACACTTATAGCCCTTTTGAGATGGACTATAACCAATTAACACACATGGAGAGGAAAGAGGCTCCATTTTATGAGACCTATTCGGACGTAGGTAAGGATAACATAAACAACCAAAAACACGAAGAAAAGTGTAATCCGCGGACAACCAAAAAAGCAAGATATGGGGATGAATTATTAATAAGTGGAAGAACACGATTCATCAAGTAGCAAGCGGTGTAAAAAGAATCATACCAATACGAGGATGGTACAAAAGCCATGTTTAAAATTGTAAGCCCAGTTGCACGAATATGACGATGACGACGTTCTACTAAACCATTTTGTTCAGAAGTGTGCGGACAGGAAAATCTATGAAAAAACCAAGTTTCAAGATGCGGAGTAAGTTTGCGATACTCAAGTGCATTATCGATTGAAAGATTTTAATTTTTCGGTTAAAAGATTTTCAACATGCTTTTGAAACAAAAAGAATATAGAGAAGACATCAGATTTTTTGAGACATAGGAAACATCCAAGTAAAACGACTAAACGCGTCGATAAAAATTATATAATATTTGTATCCTTAATTAGATAAAATATGAGAGGGTCCCCATACATCTGAGACAATTAAATCTAATGGATTCAAATAAATAGTTTTACTAGAATGAAAAGGTAACTTATGACTCCTATGTTCATGACAAGATGAACAAAACTTAATAGTTTGACTAGAAACTGGAAGTGAAAACTGAGAGACGACTTTACGAACTGTACGCATCATTGGATGTCCCAACCTAGAGTGCCAGTCTTGTAAGCTAGCACGTTCACCTATGCAAACTTTAGGAGATTTAGACAAAGCATCAAGTTGATAGAGACCACCCCTCCTATCGCCACGAAGAAGAACCTTCCTGCATCGATCCTTCACAAGACAAAAATTGGATGAAATTCAAATAAGACATTGTTATCGGTAGTAAGACGAGAAACTCGACAAGAGATTATGAGAGATTTGTGGTGCATAGAGAACATTACGAAGGTGTAGCTTACAATTGGGAGTACCCAAAACAGAAAAATCCAACATCGAAATTGGAATAGAAGAACCATTACCCATCTTAATTTGATCGGGCCCATTGTACTCGCTCAAAAATTGAAGACGAAAGATCATTTGTTATATGATGTAGCACCACCGTCAGAGTCCACGGAGGAGTTGGTAATAATCCGAGTATGAGCGGTATAGGCACGCGTGCGGAAAGGCCGGTGGTTAACGACGCGGAGGACGGAAAGCTACGATCAAACCCGGTTCAACAATCAGATGCTTCATGATTTAGGTCACAAAGCGACAGGAAGCTTTGTTTGTTGTCATGACGAAGAGGTCAAAACGAAAGTGTTATTGTTCGAAAAATTGGGAGATCTTTGTTCGCTCCGTAGTTGGGCTGAGTTGTGTTGTTCGCTCCATAATTGTTTGATCCATTATTGGGACGATTTGATCCTGAGATGATTGTGTTGGGCGGGATTGTATAAACGAGATGGACTCGATGAAGCGCCACGAATTAGCAGCAACGTTTGCTACAAAGCGGATTATGTAGTGCTTTATCCCCGATGCTCCATACGTAACTCAAAAAGTTAGAAGAAAAGTGAGAAAATCTTCCACGCTTAGAGAACTCATCGTGGTAGTCAAGGATGTAACGATAGCATTATACGAACTGTCAAGACCGGCGAGAAGACAAAGGACGAAATTCTTTGTCAAGTAACCATTGTATTGGCATAAGAGCAAGACTATCCACCAAGTCACGAGCATGATTGATATATTCTCGCATGGTTTTTGACCCTTTTTAAGAGAACGGAGCTCAAAGTGAAGATGATGAATTTGTGCATCGATTTGGAAGCATATTGAGCTTCAAGAGAGTCCCCAGATAACTTTGGAAGTTGTAAGACGATGAACATGCTTAGAAAAATGAAGGCGTAAGAGAGGAGAACAACCAACTTACTAGAATTTTATCCTGTTTTATCCATGAAAGAAAAGCGGAGTAGGGGCTGCATTATCTGTGGAGGTGTCAAGGTGGTTTCATACACTAAGAATATAACCATCGAGATCGTAACCTTGAAGATATGGCAAATATTTGAGCTCTCCATAGAGAATAGTTGTTTTCATCTAATTTAACTTGGTGATGATATGATGAGATTGAGAGAATTGAACGGAGGCCATAATCAAGACGTGAAGAGGTAGTAGAAGACATTAAAACACCGTTGGTTGAAGATTCGGTAGACATGAATTTTGGAGGACCTAACCTATCTCGATACCAAGATAGAACTACTAGGTTTTAGTTTTAGCTACTTAGGTTTAACTTGAAGAATAGAGACAAGAGGACGAACTAGAAGAGAATAGTTTATTTAGTTTTCTTTCAAAATATACAAGGGACTCGATACACATATATATATACACAAAGAAGACGGCAAAGCTTAGAAGACAAGCTTTCCTAACTTAAACACAATTTCCTACTATACAAATACTACCAAATATACAAAGACTTCCATGTTTAGTCACGTTGTGTTAACAATGCCCATCTACTACATTTTCTAGGAAACTTCTCATCTTTCTCTGAACTGCTTCTAGCTGGCGCTGATTCATTAAGGGGTACTGTATGTGCTAAACTTTACTTCATGACATGAATTTTTCATCCTAACATCTCTTTCAATGTTCATAGTACTTACACTACACTTACTAGTGCATTAGTCATTTTTTGATAGAAACCAATCCCTGCTGAAAAGTGTCATCATGATACACCAAAATTGCAGCATTCTTGAAAGAGATAAATTACGATGCATTTTGTATTCAATGGACATTATAGTCCAAGAACCATATCCTTCATCGTCCATACTTCACTAGGTTCTGTTTAGCTTCCCCAGCAATTACGCAAAGGCGACCTCCCAAAAGACACGCTTGTGCAACTTTAAACTTGTGCGGAGAATGTTGTGCAGGCAGTATCTAAACAACTCAACCCTTTGGGGGTCCACCCAATGAAAAATCCTTTGAAAACGCTTCTGGAAGGCCTTTCAAAACCTGGCTTGATTGGGGTATACCCAAACTAATTGGGGTATACCCAATGAGACAAAATAGGGTCATTTTGAAGTAAAAGAGGTCACCCCTTAACCAAATATTTTCAAAATGGCAAAATTGCCCTCGTTTAATTAACACTAAAATTTTGATTAGATTAATTAATTAAGTTTAAATTGATTGAATAGATTAAAACTTATGAATTTTAAGTTATGAAATTTTGTTTTTGATTGAACTTTTAGTGGGATGATTTTTGATGATTTTTTTTTTTTGAGAATATCTCTTGCAACGAAAATGAAGCACACAACCGAAATACTTCTAAAAGGGGATTGCAAATCTGTTATATGAAATCATACTCAAAATCAAAGAATAAATCAACACTTTCAGTTCTGAAAGTATGAAAAGTCGGCAAAGGTCGATTAATGAAGATCATGTCGGCCAAAAGTGGCCAAGAAGATCTTCATCGTCATTCTCAGCCTCTACTAAAAAGTAAATAAGCATGATCTTCATCGTCGACCTTAATTAGACTTTTGTTTTTTGACATACAGGAGATGACATAAAAATTTATTGGCCCGTGCAAGGTATTCAAAATACCCTTCCTCAGATTGTAGGCAAGGTCTTCAAAAAAATACCCCGCCTACTGCTGGAAAATTTTTATAGTCGCCGCCATGGTCATTATGAAAAGTCGACAAGATACGCATGTCACGACCTTGCCGGGTCAAGACACGTAAATCATAAATTTCGATTTCTAACCTAATATAACAATCAAATCACACAACACAATGATGGGTTTAAGTTTAAACATCATTTATAGTCTTCTTTTATTGGATAAATCAACAATTTTTTTGGAAAATCAAAGTTGAAGATTTTTATATGGGTTTGGTTGATAGAAGATGAAGATGAAGAAGAAGAGAAGATTAAGAGTTGGTTATTTTTTTTAATTTTAGGGCTAATGAAATTAAGAAATGAGTTTATTTTTAAGATTTAATTAGTTCAAGGGTATTAAAGTAAAATCACACTTTTTAATAATGACACACCATGTCCCCTTGAAATTGGGTATACCCCAATTAATCTGGGTATACCCCAATCTCGCCAGGTTTCAAAAGGGGGATCGTCACTGTTCTCCACTAATTTGATTTTAAGGAATAGACATGGATACGAGTCAGACCGCGAAAAGGACAATGATACAATACAAGATAATCATTTCTTATTTTATTCTATTTTTTAAATTTTCTTCAATTTTTTATTTTTTTCTAATCTTTTTTAGTTGATGAATTTTTACGATTAATTTCTAATTCTAAATTAAACGAGTCGTCATGGTTAAAGTCAATGTTGAGAATGGTGATTGAAAATTGTTGTTTTAAAATTAAGAAGAATCGTCATGATTAAAAATTTTAAATTAAAATTGTTATAGGCGATAAATTTATACCATGACAACTTAGGAGAGTCGTTAGAGTTTATAAGTTTGAACCGTGAAGACTTTTCATGGTCAGCGTTAGTTTTAAATTTTTTTAAAAATCATCTTGGTTAAAATTTAAAATAATGACGATTATAATGGATATTATACAAGCCCATTTCTGTTGCAAATCGACAAGATCTTCATGGTTAGATTTAAGATAATGACGTTACTATTTTTTTTCCTTTCCAAAATTTAAGTGGGTCGTCATGGTCAAAAAATATATTTTTTAAAATAATTTAATAAATTTTTCATAGGAGAATAGTTACAAATAATCTGGTTGGAATCTCTAGCCACCACCGGGAACCATCCCTTTTCTAAATAAGTGATTATGCAGTCTTCTCAAAAGATCAACTGTGGCTTCACCAAGTTTCCCGAATGTCGTTAAGCTAATGTACCAAAACCTAAACCCTGAGGAAGCTCTGGAGACTGAAATGACGACTCAGGGAGGATGAGGAGAAGGAATTCGGGTTTCTTTGATCAACCCATTTCTTTCCTGATTCTTTGTGTGTTTATTATTTTTGTTCTTCTCTCTTTTTCTTTTGTGATTCGTTAACCCTAATCTGTATTGATTTCCACGATTTCTGCACAATACATTTTCTAGGGTCTCAATGCCTAGCACACGTTCTTCACAGAGTCATGCTTCTTCTTTGGCTTCTTATCTCAGGTAGATTTCTTTGTTCAATGTCCATTCAGTGGATACGACGGGTGTAAAGATGGAGCGGGGGGTAGAGGTTACACAAGGAATTTATTGATTCCTATATAGTCGTATGCCCAAGGAGTTCAGCAGGGTGATCCTCTTGTCCCCCTTCGTTTTGCACTCACGCTACATCCCTTGGTCAAACAAAATTGCGGATTAATGTCATTTGGACTTGCAGGCATGGTATTTAGATGATGGTACGATAATTGGCGATACTCTTATGGTTTCGAAGGCCCTGAAAATTTATCCAATCGGAGGGGGAGGCACTTGGTCTTCATTTAAATATCACTAAGACTGAGGTGTTCCGGCCTTCAGTGGATACACGTTGTATTGATTCTTTCCCTTCCCAGATTGGTAGACTGGCAAATGGGGTCAAGTTGCTCGGAGGGCCGGCAAGTCTTGACCATGGCTATTGCAGTAATTTAGTCAAGTCTAGATTTCTCAAGACTACAGAGTTGATGGATGTTGTGAAGAAATTAGAGGATCCTTAGTATGAATTACATTTGCTGAGAAGTTGTGCTGGGGTTTCTAAGCTATATTTTTCTATGCGTACTACCATGTCGAAGTACTTAATGGAAGCACAAGGCATATTTTTGATTCTAATTTAGTCCAGCATGTGCGTTACATTATCACGAATGATAGGCCGGGTATGGGGTTGTTACAACATCGGCTTATTTCTTTACCTCTTAGGCATGGTGGTTTGGGCTTATTCTTCATGGAAGATGCGATTCACTACTGTCACTTGGCCTCGGTTATCCAGACACAGTCCCTTCAATCTGCCATCTTGCGTAACACTTCTTTAATGGGTCATGATATTGGTCTTCAACGGTCTATGAAGTTATTTTCTAGTGTATATCCTGATGTCAACGTCGATCTTACTGCCTCTCATCCCATGAAGCTTTTAGCGGTTAAGTAGTTTGAGGTTGTCATAAAGGAGATGACTGAGAAGTTTTCTATGTATGCTCCTGACCGTGCCCTCTAGCAATGTAACAAGTCTAATCATGCTACAGATTTTCTCAGAGCGTTACCCGTTGAGGGGCTCAACCACAGGTTAAGGGAGCGCCAATTTAGTGCAGTTCTTTGTTATCGTCTGGGTATCCCTTTATTTACTGCAGATAGTCAATGTGCCTTTTTTTGACGGGGATATGTATTGTTTTGGGGATCATGCTTTACATTGTGCTCATGAGGTGGAGCTCAAATCCCGGTATGATCTTGTCCGTAACACTCATTACGGATATGTGTTATCGGGTTGGTGTGCCACCTGGGAAAGAGGTTGCTTTGATATTTTGTCTAATGATGGTGGGGCTCTGAGACCAGCGGATATTCTGGTTTACAACTAGTATAGTGGTTGTGACGTTAGTTTAGATGTGACTGTGGTGTCACCTTTTACTATTGGGGGAGTCCGTGCTTTTAAACCAGGTTTAGCTTTTGAGCAGTGCCATTTTGCATAAGCATAAAAAATTAATCAAAAATCAAAAATATATTTAAAAATAATTAAAATAACTATATAAATAGAATAGAATGACGTGTCATGATCTTATGGGTTAGGGTAGTCTAGTCTTTTTATTATGTTTAGATACCCCTTATCCAACTCCTATGGATGGACTAAAATTGTGACCCGATTAAAACCCAAAGCCCAGTTAAAGGAGGTAAAATAATTTGGCTATTATTAATAAGTTTTTCTTTTGGAATGATTGAATACAACCCCATAGTTTGATCGAATACAACCCCAAACTTAAAATTTTGAATATTTGTGAACATAATATATGGAACATTGCTAATAAGGGGTACTAGTTTATTAGGAGGATACTAAATCTAATATAAGACAAAATAAACTTGTTTGTCTTATGTGGGAATTGGTACCTTCCCTAATAAACGGGTATTCCCGGTTGCAGATGGGAATTTAAGTAGGTAATTAAAGTACCCACGTACATCTTAATATTTGTTCTTCTTCCTTTTCTTTTTAAAGTATCAATGATGATTCTCAAAAACAATCGGTTTCAGTTCTATGGGATCGATAGTGAAACTAATAGTGATAAAATTATCAAAACCGCGGGTCTACAAGAATCATCAACACAAGCTTTAATCTCTTTACTGTTCGCGTGGTAAAATCGAATAAAATTATTATAGTTGAGAAAAAAAATCATCATACAACCTTCATTCAAATTCAATTTACCAAAATTCAAATCAAGTAATTTCCATGATTCAAGTAGTGTTAATATCTTTTCTTAGTCCAAGAAATCCTTATCTTAACTTGGAGATATTTTCTATACAATCGATCAAAAATTTCAAAGATCAAATTCTAAACAATTCCTGTAAAACAAAATAATTTTAATATGATCATTTAATAAGTATAAGCCTGAATTCAACAAAAATCTAACTAAAAAAACATCAAATTTGTGAATTAATAACAATGAATATGAGAAAGAAAAATTAACCAAAAGAAACAAAGAATTAGTGAATGGAAGTAGTATTGTTATCTAAGGAAGTGAAATCATATAGTCTTCTTTGCCGAGGATTCCCTAATACTTTTAGCCAATCGATTTTTATCCAAGGTGACATGACAATTATAATTCTCGGAAGAAAGAAGATGACGATAAATGTGGGTTTTAGTTACCTACATTAATTAGTTGTGCAAATATTTAGACGTTTATTTTGGTGCTGTATTTACTTCTTAAGTTGATTGTGTTTAGCCACTGTCGTCATCTTTGGAAGACAAAATGTTCATATATAAAAATAAAATTTTAGAAGTAATTATAACAGTATTTATCGGAAAACATATGATTTCCAATTGAAAAGAATAATATTAGTCGAACCTATTTGAAGGTGTTAAAAAAGAACACCATAACATCAATATGGGTTTAATTACAAAAAGAATGTCTCATATAGTTCCAAAGACTAACCTCCAAAAGTGATCATATTCCTTTCCTTCCATATAATCCAACAAATTAAAAAAAAGGTAAAACCGTAAATTAGACCAATAAATAATGTGAAGGTAAAATACTCCATATATTTTATTTTTATTCTTTTCCCTTAACATATTTTGATGCCAAGCCGTAAATTTTTGCTAAAGAGAATTGAGAAGACTTATTTTATCTTGAAATCTCTTAAAGATAATTCCATGACTACCATGTGAAAAGACAAATGTTCCGAATTTCTTTATTCCATATTATACAAAATTTATAATTCACTCCTCATTTGTAGCACCTCTTGCTTGAAGTATCATCATAATAGGTAAGGAATTATGTCTAGAATCCCATCCCATAATGTAAACATAACTTTTGTTAGAGCATCCCTCGGTCAAACTCACATATTTTTTTTTACTAAATCATATTATTTTATTACCAAAAAAGGACTAAAGAGTCATATTACAACTTCAAAAACAGAAAAGCTAAAACAAAGACTCAAGGAAAACTAAAAAATACAGGACTGACTATACTTATGATACTAGCAGAATCTGTAATGAGCAACATATGGCATCTCAATTTTCTTCATGGATGCTAGCCTCCCCATTTGAACGATATTTTCTCCTGCATTTAGCCTAATTCCTTCCTTTGCTAATTCATCAGCAGAAAAATTTATTTCTCTCGGACACAAAATCACAAGTTTTGGTATGTCAAGCTTGTTGTCAATTTTAGTTGATCAAAACTATGTCTTGATTTATAGTTTACTACAGTCAGTCTCAGACTAGGAGTATTATAAATCACCAGTCAACCTTGAAGACCGAAGACTAAAAGACGGCATCAATAGAATCTTCATCAAAAAGGTATATGAAGATTGACTTTTTTTACTCAAATTATTCACCGTTCTATCTACAGAGACATGTCATATGACTATAGTATTATGATGAACATTGAAAAGAAGATGGCAAGCTAAAGGAGTAGTCAAGTTAATTCTTAAAGTTCACCAACCTGTTTTACCAGTTTATGAACTTGAACTTGTAAATATAAGCAATTGATTTTAGTATCTTAATTAACTCGCATACACGATCGAATTGGTCGCTTGCAAACTTGTTCGATTTTCGGGATAGTACTGACATTATTTATTTCAAAGATACACGAATCGATTGCTCATTTCACAAACTAGTTCATTTCTAATGTTTTGTGTACTTTTTATGCTTTCAAGTACATAAAATGTTTTGCATGTGATTAGCGAACTTGTCAATATAAAAACTCTAAAGTTACGAGACGACCTTTTATTTTACAAATCGCTTTGTGAGTTCATTTAACTCGATTTAGTCTTGCGACAATTTAATCTTTTTGGTCTCGTAACTACTTAATCGTGGCTCTCTTGAAAACCATATGGTGCACTACGGTTGCATACATCTTATTTACAATTCAAAGAAACCTTCTACATGCTTTCATGGACAATCTACATAGAGAAGTTTCTCTTACTTGGAAGTTCTATACAAAGCAATAGTTTACGAACTTAGATTATTTGTAAGCTAAAAATTGTGTTCATAAATATAAATAGAGAGGACTCCCGCACACTAGAAACTTAAACCGGACACTCCCCGTGTCTCCAGTTGCCTTCAATCGTCCCCTAAAAACTAGGTTTCCTTTGAAAAACATAACTAGGTTACGACTTTGAAAGACTCCAAAGGAATTCGTGGAAGCTACGTCAATGTAGTCAAAATCGATTTTGCTAATTTGGTCCGATTTTTGAGTAAAATGAGTTGGTGATTTTCCGAGTTGGCCTTGCATGCACCGATTAAATGTTTTTTTTTTTTTTTTTTTTTTTTTTTTTTTTGTAACCCCACAGGATGGAGTTATCAAATGTCAAAGACCTCCAAAATATGATTAATATATTATTAGATCAGTGCTTGGTTGAACCCGCCAAGCGTTGGTATGTCAAGGTTGGTTGTCATATTTTAAAACTCATAAGTCGCTTGATTACATTATTAGAGTCAACTTCGCCATGTTAAAATACGAAGTCTAGAAATTTTGAGACA
>JAJJWW010010672.1:0-63143 GCA_023531295.1 Papaver armeniacum
TTTTGCGAATTGTCATTTTTGAATTTGGGAACTAGAATAATCGGTAGTTAATAAGGCTTCCGATTATACGGTTGCCCAAATTTCTTTCTTGGCGAAATCACCAATTTTGGGAATTTATGAGCTACTATAATCGGTAGTCTCGTGAGGTTATTTCCCTTCCGATTGTCATAGAAGCCAGATGCGAGTTTGGCACAAAATCGATAATAATCGGTAAGATAACATAGTTACTAAGCTTCCGATTGCGTTATTATAATCGGGAACAAAATAGCTTCCGATTGTGTAAGGGCATTAACGTATTCTCCGCGTTTTTTGGACATCCCTTAACGGTGTATATGGGTTGGGAATAAAAAAGTCGCCCCTAATTCTTTCGGGGTCGCCCCTAAAAGTGCCAGGATATTTCCTCCTCCTTCAAAATCACCACCACCTCTGCCACTACCGCCATCCCTCCACATCCACCACCGCCGTCGCAACTTTAAACCAGAGAGGAGCTGAATCGTGTGAGAGAGACATTTATTCGCTGCAAATTCTCAAATCTCACTACCATGGGAATCTCATCAAATCTCTCTCATCTCAAAGAACGACAGCAGAGACATCTTCGTCGAATCTTCATCAGATGCAGAAATTGAATGTTCTTCTTCTTAATTTAAACTTGTTTATCACTGAGTTTTTCAATATTTGTTGAAGATTTAGGAGATGGATCTGATTGAGTCTCGATGTTGATTAAGGGGATTTGAGATTTTGGCCGTGAATCGATGAAGAGAAGAAATAACGAATCTGTGATTGAAATGGAAACTAGGGTTTGAGTTGTTGTTTGAGATCATGGAAGAGATGGTTGCGGTTGCTGCTAGAAATGAAATTCGAATTTATGAATATCTAGGGTTGAATTCTGATGTCGAGGATTGAATTGAATTGAACAGTGGAATTGGAATTGAGGTTCTGTTTAGTGGATGTAATGGTGAAGTTAAAGGCTCGGAGCAGATGACAGTGGATTTTGACAGTCAGTGTTGGTGAAACTGGGAATCTGCAGGTTGTTGATTGATCGAAGGGGGAATTGGTATTTATTGTTATGGATGGATAGGTCAAGAATGCAACAGCGGAGGATCTGGTGGTACTAATGAAATTGAAATGGTTTATGCATTGGTTGTATGTGAGATTGCAGGTGGTTGTTGGTGGTGCCGTAATTGGAATTTGGTGGCTGTGTCACAGAGGAGAATGGGTGTTGAAGGAACAGAAGATGGTTGTAGATTGTTGGAGCTGCAATAGGTTGTACAAAGTACAGTGACAATGGCTTAAGGCTATGTTGGTGTTGCAGTTACATTGGTTGAGTGCTGAGCGGGGAGAGCTAATGCTGCTGCTATTGATTGAGGTACTGACATGGGTTCCATTTAACTTCCAAGGAAGAGTGTCGAATTCGCCATGATGCATCGGTTGATGCTAAATGAAAATGTTCAGACCTTCCATTGACAAGTAAGTTCTTGCATGACCTTGTCAAGCCATCTCATAATGAATTATATCATCATGAAACTTTGCAATGTGGAAGTTTTCTTTTTGGAAATGTTTAAGGATTTAAGTCCTTGTCAATGTGGTAGTTTTCTTTGTCAGTGGTAGATTCAAACATGAATAGGATTAACTTTATGTAATAGGCGCAACATATGTTACTTCTATGCATAAAATGGGCATACACTTATTATCTTGCTTGCCTGGACATACTTCAATTTACTTCCCTTCATTTGTTCTCACAATTTACCATCTAGCTTCTGCACAATATGCCTACAAGGAATTGACATTGATGTGGTTACAATGATATGCGGGTAAACAAGTTGTGCCTGACGTTGCTTATAAGGAGTTGGGTTTGTTGAATGAGAAGAGATGGTTGCTGCTATAACTGAGGTTGTGCCGCAAGGAATTGTTGTAGTCTTGTGGTTACAATAAGATGCAGAAGATAGAATTTTCAGGGCTGATGTTGTTGCAGAGCTGGAGATTTCAGGGTTATAGTGATGGTGAAGTGGAGGCTTAATTGTGTTGCAGCCAAGGATTGTGTTGCACTGTGTATGTTTTGCAGTTGTGTGCTTGAAGAAAAGGTGCAGTTGGCTAATAGTCGTTCAAGGAATGTATTGCTCGAACATAACTTCATATCATTGGACACAACTTCTGCTAGTTGCCTCCATATACCGAGACAACTTGAACAAGTTTCCTCCATATACGGAGACAACTTTGGCAAGTTACCTCCATATACGGAGATAACTATGGAGCTAAGAGTGATGGCTAGTACAGTTACAAATGAGCTGATGGATGGAGTTGTTTGTGTTATGTTGATGTTGATTGGAATGATGATGACATGGAGATTAGAAGGAATAATGTAAGAAGACAGTGAAGAAGATGGTTGTGCTACTGATGCTTATTCTTTGAAGTCAAGAGAATGGATGAATGCTTAGGAATTTGAGCAGGAACTGAATATGTATCCAGGAAGCGAAAAGTATAACAAGGAGTAGTTGCTGCTTGTGTGTTGCTTATGGTGTTTGCGTAAGGGCATGGAAGTGACTGCAGCTGTTCGGATCATGTTGCAAGTGTGCATAGATGGTTGTGGTCATGAAGCTGTTGCAGGTAGAGTAACAGTAGCAGAGATGGAGGATGTGGTACTGTCTGGTGGTGGTTTGAATTGTTGGTAAAGATATGTGAAGCGGGAGATGCTGGTATGTGATTTTAATATGTTATTGAGGAAGTGTTGACGAATCTGTGGTGCAATGGTAGCACAACTAACTATATGTAAGAAGATGTGTGTTCGAATCACACTAGGTTCACTTATTTGTGTATAATTTTTCTTTTCGGAGACGACTTGTGCTAGTTTCCTCCATATTTGGAGACAACTTGGGCTAGTTGTCTTCAATTTTTGAAGACAACTTTGTGATAGTTGCCTTTACTTTTGAAGACAACTTGAGCTAGTTGCCTCAGATTCGGAGACAACTTGAGTTAGTTGGCTCCATTTTTTTTTGCAACTTATTCATGTACAATATTTATTGGAGACAACTTAATTAAGCTAGTTGCCTTCACTTTTGGAGACAACTTGAACTAGTTGCCTCCCATATGGACATTATTTATTGGAGACAACTTGAGCTAGTTGCCTCCACTTTTGGAGACAACTTGAGCTAGTTGCCTCCGATATGGACACAACTTCAACAAGTTGACTCCACATGGTAGTGGTGGTCGTCGGTGGCAGTGGTTGGAAACGGTCATGGTGGTTGAAGGCGGCGGTGGGTGGCGGTTATTGGCGGTGGCGGTGTGATTGGTGGCGGTGGTGGTGGACAGCGGTGGCGGCGGTGGGTAGTGGTGGTGGTTGGCGGTGGTGGACAGTGGTGGTTGGCGGTGGTGTTTGGCGGTGGTGGTGGGCGGCGGTGGACAATGGTGGTGGTGGTTGGCGGTGGACAATAGATGTAGTCTTTTTTTTGGTTAGTGGTTTTGTATATACACTATATAAAGGAGAGTATTTTAGTAATGTATTAAGCTTAGGGGTATAATTTAAGTTGGAAAGGGTATTTTTCAAGGGGTCTCATACTAGGGGTATATAGATAATATTCCCAAAAATAAAATACAATCTGAAGTAACTTATGCGTTTTTTTGTTTCCAGAAGTTAGAAAAAAAAAATTTCTCGGAAGTTAAAAGTCGTTTACACACAAATTAACTTCTTGCTTTTGACTTCTAGAAAATCGAAAAGTAATTTCTGAATGTTTATCCAAACATGCTTCGGATATTGGAATAACACCATAGTAGTCAATCTTTAGATGATTAACTTTCTTTAGATGAATAACTTGAACGTTCCATTAGAAGTGTTATCCAAACACCGAAGGTGACGACGTCCTGATAGATATAAGTTTTCAAAGTAAACGAAGAGTAACTATTTTATAAGATTGGGTCTTATGGTTCTTTCTAAATTGTTCCCAAGTCATTTTCTATATCAGTTTTGGAAGAGCTTAGCTTTAGCGGTGGTTCCTTATTTGTATTGTAGACAGACAATGGTTATCTAGTTTTGGAAGAAAAAAATGAATGGTGGTTATTCGTTTTCTACTTTATGGCACCATTTATGCAAATTTTAAGTCAAAACGGATTATGATTATTCGTTCTCTAATAAGTTATACAATTTCTAACATAAACTTTCCATTCTTTCTCATAACGGCTAACCGCCGCCCGTTTTGCACTTCATAAAAACTGACAATCATTATCCATCCTCTAGGTCTTCCTGCTCACGTTCACCTTTTTAAAACGAAAAACTAGGGGGAACATGGCGGGAAAACCCCCTTTAGGACACAATTTTTTGGAGTGGGAACCCTTTGGGAATCACCACTAGACCCAGTGTAAGAGAACAATCACTCATAAAATGGGTTTCCGTTACCCTGGAATTGTACCAACTAGTCTTTGCCAATTATCTTCTAGATGGTTGTTGCTTCACAAAAGGCGAACTTCGGGTATAGAAATAGACCGTTTTATTACTGTTCAACGTGGGAACTCATATGTTAGAAGTCAACTTCATAAAACACATTATATAATATCCATCCGTAAATCAAAAGTTTATTTTCCTTTTATAGCTCTTGGAGTCTTAGTATAAGATATGTACATTACCGAACGGCATTTATCAGCAAGCCGCTTTTCCACGACAACCAAAATCGTTTCTTTGCCTTAGTAACCGACTTTATATTCAAGTTAAACATTATTTCCCTAAACCATAATATTAGATCCGGGGCTATGATTCACAAGATTTTACGAGACTTCTCAACCATTTTGAGTACCATTCAAATAAGACGTAATAAGGTTATTATGAAGTAAAGTTGAAAACCCCTTATTCACATATTTCTGTTAATGGTTAAAATGTCCTTTCATTATTAGGGTTGATAATTTTTTCCTAGCGAATGCTTAATCTGTTCTTTATATGCGAAAAACAACATTTATGCTAGGCTAGGTATTTTTCTGCTTTTCATACCGAGTCTAAATATTCGGTTGCTTCGTATTGGAAGAACAAGTTCAATTATGTCGGAAGAAAAAAATCCCAGCCGACCCAAGACTGAGATTTACTAAAAATTATAAGTTTTGGGATTCATACTAAAGTATTTAAAAAGAAAATGAATTTGTCAAGAATCACCATAAAAAGAATAACTAATTTAGATTTGATGGACTACTATTTTTGGATTCAATGACGATTAAAACATTTAAGGTTTTGGGAAGAAGAGAAAAAAATGGGGGAGAAAAAGATCTAATTTAAGTTTCTTTGTTTTTTATTTTGAATCGGGAGGAACAAGTAAATTTGACTTGTCTTTATTATTTTAAATTAGATGAAGGTTTTAAATGAATTAGATGAAGGTCTTTATTATTTTATTATTTTGAATTAGATGAAGGTTTTAAATAAAGGGTAACTTAGTCATTTACTACCACTAGGACACCTCTTGTTTCTATATACAATGGATTACTTAATCACAAAATGGTCCAAAAAGGTGAAGAAGCCCCCAAGAAAATAATTCTATGAATTAGAGTCTTTTGACACACCATCTTTTTCAGAATGGAATATTAGCACGGTAAACCAACTATTTAGTTTTAGTCACAGTCTTCATCATACTACAGAGGCTCTACATCGGAAGAAACTAAGCATCATCTATCAACAAGAAGTCGGAGAACAATAAGTTATTGTACACAGCCGGAAAAAAGTCGTTTTATTTCATTGTGATCTGACAACAAACTAGTAATTGCAAAACCCATACGCATTGAAGAGCTTGCAGTCATAGATGTTACTAAGTTTGTACTACAATTGTACAAACTGAGATATCAAGGAAAAGAAAGTCGGGAGCGATCTGCTTGCAACAAATGCATCCCCTTATACTGACAAATTCTCAAATCGAACTTCACTTTTAGGAATTTGAATTCCATTCCTGTCTTTTACAAAACCAGCACAATCATTAAGTATTGAATGAGCACAATATCATCATATAGAAATGAAAAAATAGAAGAACAAACCTGTCCATATGATATCTAAGTCTCTGTGAAGAAACTTTTCATTATCTCCTTCAACAACTTGAAGTATTATCCATCAATTGTTTCTTATCTTGTAACCCCAACTTTGCCACATCCTTTAAAAAAAAAACTTTGCAAGATCAACTTCGTTACGCCGCCTTCTTCCGCTATCCGTTATCATAAGTTGGTAATCAATATAATTGCTGCCCATATCAATTGTTCTTCATCTTCTTCTCGCCTTCTAGTACTACTACGAAATCCATCTGTATTGGGTGCTGTCCATACTTCTCTTACACTTGATGATGCCCAACTTTTTTTTTTTTGATTGGCAAAAATATATATATATATATGAAGGAAAGCCATCAGAAATGGCCAAAGAATACAAGGAATGGAGACCGAAAGGAACTCTAAAGGCTCATAAAGTAGAGGCGACAAAACCCTAACACAAAAGGAAAACAATTAACCGGAATCTAAAATGTTATCCCAATTTACAACGATTTGATCCGACCTAAAACCCTGCACAGATTTTTCATTGATACACCAGTAAAAATCTTGCAACTTGACTTGGATGATGGATTGCTCTACAATAGCCACTTTGTTATTGAAAGTGATATCATTGCAAGCTTTCCACACTGTCCAAGCTATAGCTGCTAGAATTCTAGCCCATAGCTGTTTTCCTGCGGCTGATAGAGATCTTCTTTTCCATCTCTTGAGGATAGAATCGAAGCAATTAGGCATCCTCCAATTAGCACCCCAATTATTAAGGAAATTCTGCCAAATTTTTTTGGTGTAATCACAGTGGAGAATAAGATGGGAAGTAGTCTCGCTGTTTTTAACACATAAGTAACAAACATCTTGAACATCAAGCCCTCGTTTTGCTAACAATCTGAGGGTTGGCAGCCTTTTGTGTAAGACCAGCCATAAGAAGAAGGCTATTTTATACGGCCACTTTGTAGACCAAATCCTAGGATTTGTGACAATTAGGGAGGCTTCCTCTTCGATCATAGAATAACAAGATTGAATAGAAAAGTCACCTGATTTTGTGAGGGTCCAAGTTGTAGTATCAGTTCCGGTGCACACCTTAATTGGTTCCAAGATGGTGATAAGATCCATTTCCTCGTTGATTTGAACGTTGGTGAGCCTTCTTTGTATGCCAAGATTCCTGTTGGTGGAGTTATTGCTGAACTCAGCGCTCTTTGCTGCTGTCTTGCCCTTGGTTGTAGATATGGCATACAAGTTTGGGTAAGTCTCCTTTAACGTGGTATTCCCAAGCCATTTCTCTTCCCAGAAATAAGTGGTGGCGCCATCTTCCATATTAATCGTTGCACCTTGTTTATAAAGTTGCAAATTGTTATAAATTTCCTTCCAAACACCTACCCCATAACTGCCTTTAGGAGCTTTTGTTTCTCTACCGTGATTCGACGTTCCGTGCTTGGCAGGAACTGATTTTCTCCAAAGGGCTTCAGGTTCAGCATTGAATCTTGACCACCATTTTTTCAAAAGGGCTTTGTTCTTGCTTCCGAGTTTCTTGATTCCTAGACCTCCATTTCTTTTCGGGATGCATACCTTCTTCCATTTCACCGGATGAATTTTCTTCTTTTTGGTAGACTCGTCCCATAGAAAGTTTCTGAATATTCTTTCCAGCTGTTTTAAAACAGAAGCAGGAGCTGCAAAAAGAGAAAACATGTATATAGGGATGCTGGCTAGAACATTGTTAACTAAAGTCAATTTCCCCCCTCTGGACAAGGTAGAAGATTTCCATGTGGGAAGTCTGCCTTTACATTTTTCTATAAGAGGATCCAATTTAGATTTACCTTTCGCCTTATCCCCAAGAGGTAGGCCTAGATAGATAGCTGGCAGAGTTTCATGTTTACAACCAAGCATAGAGGCTAAATAATCAAGATCGCTAACGGTACCCACCCCTATAATAGAACTCTTCGCAAAGTTAATCCGCAGACCCGACACCATTTCAAAACAGAGAAGAATATACCTTAGTTTGTTGACTTGTTCTCTTGATTCATCGAGGAACACTAAAGTATCATCTGCAAATTGTAAGTGACTTATTTTAGCAGCTTCGGGACCTATAGAGAAGCCACCTATCCATCCTTGTTGAAGACCCACTTGGAACATAATACTGAGAGCTTCCGAGACCACTAGGAAAAGAAAAGGCGATAACGGGTCACCTTGTCTTAAGCCTCGCCCGCTAAAGAATTGTTTGTGAGCAGACCCGTTAATGAGAACAGAGAAAGGAATATTCGAGATGCAACCTTGTATCCAAGATCTCCATTTTGTTCCAAACCCCATCTTCAACAGAACTTCATCTACAAATTTCCAGTTTACACGGTCGAAGGCTTTTTCAAAGCCAATTTTACAGACGACTCCAGGGATTTTAGACTTTAATCTTGTGTCTAGACATTCGTATGCAATCAGCACACAATCTAGAATATGTCGATCCTTGATAAACGCACTCTGTTGAGAAGAAATTATTGAAGGGAGAGTTAGTTTGAACCTTTCCGCCATCATTTTCGAAATCATCTTATACACACTGCCTATCAAACTGATGGGTCTGAAGTCCTTAACTTCCTCAATAGTCTCTTTTTTAGGAATGAGCGAAATGAAGGTTGTCCTCAGCCTCCAGTTAATAGTTCCCCATTTCTCGAAATCCTTGACCACCGCCATGATATCCTTCTTCATAAAATGCCAACATTTCACTAGCACCATCACCTGAAAGCCATCCGAGCCTGGGGATTTGTCTTGACCAAGACTTTTGAGGGCTGAAAGATATTCTTCTTCACAAAAAGGTCTTTCAATATTGATAGTTGTAGACATATCGATGACGGAGAAGTTCATATTGTCTATCCTTGGCCTTGGATTGTTGTCCGTTGTGGAGAGATTCTTGAAATAGTCAGTGATATTATCCTTAATTGTTTCTTTATCTTCAACTATATTGCCATTGATCTTAAGATGTATGGTAGAATTTCTCTTTCTTCTGATCTTGATGCTTCTGTGGTAGAACTTCGTATTCCTTTCCCCATTAACGTGCCAATTAACCCTTGATTTTTGCTTGAGATGGGTATCGTACATATCAGTGATAAGCACGTACGTGCTACATTTTATACCCATATTTATATTAGGTAGGACTCGATATTTTGATTAATGACACTATTTTAGTGCTTTTTGCAGAAAGTACTCGCGAATCCGATCACAGAAAGATATATGGATAATTGGAGTGTAGAATGGCATTTGTGATCGGAGTTACTCATGTAGTTATCCACGGCAAGAGCCTTGAATGTGATTGCCTGGTATCTCTGTATATCAGCATCACTCAAGCTTTACCACTCAAGACATCTCACACATATTCTGGAATTGTCTTGGCATGTTTCAAACAAGCCAGGCCCAATAGTGTGGCTAAAGAGAACAATAGTCGTGGCTTAATTAAGTCTCTAGTCTCCACCGCATTTCTTTGTGGTACATCTACCTCAAGCTATTGGTGTTCATCACTGTCAAGAAAATGAATGGCTAGTTCACGGACTCGTAACTCAGACTAGAATGGATTGTTAATTATGGCAGAAGTGTTGCTCACTGGTGGAGGCTCGAGCGGAAAGTAATGATGGCTGTTAACTATCTCGGTGATGGGGGACTTTGGCAGTTAACGTTGATGGTAGTTATCAAATGGAGTTGCTGCTAGGGTCGTAGCTGGTAGTGATGATGTTAAATGATGTTGTTGCCGTTGCATGCATGGTTGCCGTATTGGTGATATGGGAATGTTGATTGTTGCGGCATCAGTTTATATAGATGGAGAAGTTAAGGTGCAGACTTTGGCTGAATGCGAACTGAAGTGGGTTTGCTGATTGGCTCGAATTCATTCTCTCGAGTTCTTAACAACATCAACGATGGCTCTGGTGATGTTCATCTTAATTGAAGGAAAAGGTTTTGAGGGCCGTGTACGATGGATTTTGAGAAGAAATCGAAGGTGATGTTGCCATTTATTCATGGCTTCTGTATGAGTGATATTTCAGATTCCTGGGAGGATTTTTCGTAGCTTATACAACAAGTGTGGCGAGATTGGAAGTTCATGAGGAGTAGTGGACTAACTGAATTCGATTGAGACATGAAGTTGTAGCAATCAAGTAGGATCTGTACTCGGCATATATGGGTGTGTTTGACGATATTTAGAAGTCTGCAGCTGAGTTGGTTGAACTGTGGCTACTGGTGGAGACGAAAACTTCATTGGCAGCGTTGTTGTTGTGAGTTAATGGTTGAATGCAAAGAAGTGGAGGTTGAGCTGGTTGCAGTCGTTGCTAGTGGTGATGTTTCTAGTACGACGAATGGATCTTGCTGGTGGTACCGGTAACAGCAACAACAAATGGAATTGAGGGTTCGATGTTGAATCAAGTTTAAGAGAAATCAGTGAAGCGAAGATGGGTTTGCTGTAGCTCGAACTGGGAGTTGTTAATGGCCTGAATTTGGATTTGAGAGATGGTAAGAATCGATATTGCAGCTTGTGATAAGTCTGGGAAGGAACTTAGATGACTGTTTGTAGGAGATGGAGCTACGAAAGAGTTTGCATAGTTGAGCTCATGAATGAGTTAACCGTGATCATTGACTGATCGTCGTTTCATGAGCAATTGCTCTCTGTGATGAAGAGATTAAAGGAGAAAGCCGTTGAAGGGAAGCGATGCATAGATGGACAGAAACTGAGGATTTTGGACTGGTACTGTACTAGCAATTGACGACAACTGGAATTGGTCAAGTGTTTCCGAGATGGAGAAGAAATTGGATTATTAGTGGACTGGACCTGTTGGGCATTATCGGCTAGGTATTAACATCTTCACAGCATCACCTATTTAGCAATCGAGAAGGCACAGATAAGAAAAAGCGAGGAGGCGCGGCACAGAGCCGACGACAAGAAGAAACGAAGACGAGGGTTTGAAGTTTCATCTCTTTGATTTCATTTTTGCTTAGCTAGTTGGGATTTCAATATGTTTATGGCTTTTGAGAAAGCCATGTATAGCTAGAGCCATGTTAGGGTTTAGATAGAAGCCATTTATTTATATAACTCTACGATGATATTTCTAATAATGATTTGATTGACTAGTAATTTCTCTTCATATAGCTTGATGTTTAATCGTTTATGTGATTTTATTGATTATTTATGCTTTTCAATTGATATTTCGTGCTTTGGCTAAATCCTTGACGTGATATGCTTTAGGATTGATAGGTAATGCTTTAGAATCACTACCTATTAAGCGAAGGAAATTACAGCGGAGAAACTATATTTTTAGAATTTAACTTATCATCTTCCGAGGCATGAGATTGAATTCGAAATTTGTCTTGAGTAATAAATAGAGATTAGTAGAAATTATATAACTGAATTGGTGGAAATCGAAAACCCTAATAACCCATTACCTATTTTTTTACGATTATTTATTATTTCATTTTGTCCCGAAATCTGAAAAAACGTTAAACATCATCTTATTTGATTCTTGGTATTAGTTAGTAGTAGTACTTTCACACTCCCTGTGGGAACGACCTGTACTTGCCATTGTCTACTAGTTAGACGATGTGCACTTGCAGTATATTTATTGTAGGTTTCCCAACCTATCAAGTTTTTGGCGCCGCTGCCGGGGAGTGGTTGCAAAATACTCTCTTGTTGATATCAATTTTTCTTGTACATAATTTTTTTTTTTTTCTGTTTTTGTATATAATTTGTTTTTATTTTTCTTTTAGTTCCTTTTTACACAGTTTGTTTGATTCTTTTTAGGTACCTTAGTCTGAAGTGCGGCGATTGGAGTCGATAACGACTAGAAAGTAAGTACTTCATATTCTCGCAAAGCTTTTGCAAGGTGAGTTATTGGGTAAATTTTACTTTGTATTATGGTTTCCAGTGAGTTGGCTTCTTTTATAGCTTTTTGGAATCTTACCAAAAGAGCTGAGACAGAGGAGCCATCTAATAGCTCACATGAGGAGTATGCATATGCACCTTCTTATTGTCAGGAACCTGTTAGAGAAGAGTATGTAAATAATGATTGGAATTATTCTCATAGGTATGATCATTCCGGACCTTGTGAAGGTTATGATCATTACCAACCTTACCCAGGTTATGAGTCACATTATAAGGATTCCAATTATTATTCACACACATATGAGTCACCGTATGAAAGAGATAATCGATTGTACGGTGAACTATCTCAGTCTCTCGTATCTAGCCTGGAATAATTGACCAAACAAACTGAATTATTTGCAATTGCAACTAATGAGAGTTGTGCTCAAACTGATAGAATGATTGCTGAACTTATGAAACCAGTAGATGATCGTCGCGTATACGATGATTCAAGTTCTGTCTTTTCTCATATTGATGACACCAAAAATGAAACCGTTGTATATGATGAATCAGTATGCTTTAAGGATGATGATGGACTTGACAATGGTAGTGATTTTAGGAATAATGATAATGGTATAGCATCTGAATCTAGTGTATCTTATCCAACTCATGATCATATTACTGATTATTTGCCTATTCAAAAGGACGAGAGTTGTATTAGAGACACTATTTATTCAGATAATGATGACTTAGAAGAACCTGTTTATACAGAAGATATTATTGTTGAGACTAATGATGAGACAGTAGACGTTCATAATGAGGTACCTTCTAGTCATTTGAATAGTGAGATTCCTATAAGTCACTTACTTGCAGATAATAATGAAGCGATTATTTATGATATTGTTGCTCCATTGAGCTCCTGTTTTGCTGATCCATCTTGTGATTTTATGATTGTTGATGTGAATGTGGAGGCGATTGATACTGGTCAGCTAACTGATGATTTTGAACCACTCTTAGTTTGTTTAGCCCACTTTGTAAATTTTGATGATCCTATGCTTATTGACATTGTCAATGCATTGTTCCCTCCAATGGTTAATCAAGGTAACTCAACAACGGAAGTTATTTCCGCGGACTTAGAACCAGATTTAGGAGTTACTGATTTTTATGAACTTGAACCACTAAATGCATATATAGGTCATTATGCTGAGTTTGATGATTCTTTGCCTTTTGACAATGTCAATTCATTACTTCCTCTGAGTTCTAGTGAAGATATTGTGTCGATGGAAGTTATTTCAGCTGATCTTGAACCTGATTTAGAGCATGTTTCCCAAATAGAAATTAATATACGTTCAATGTTTGTTGTCCATGTGAGTGATTTACTTATCTCGACTAAGGACAATTTCCTATTCGGAATGGACTTACACATCTTTTTGGAGGTTTATACTGTTTGCAGGTTCATATTCGCAGCTGACCTGATTTGTTGGATTGATCCCCAACTTTTCAGACTTTATATATATGCCTTGCAGCTTACTTTGGTGTATCATCATCTTGTTTGAGATTCTTTGCAAGCGCAAACATGGATACAAAGATTATGCTTTATGGGAGTCAACCCATATGATGTTGCTTCATGGGAGTCAACCCATCAGATTTGTTTTCTTTCCTCTATCTTTTATTTCTTTGCTTGAATTTCCCATCTTAATTTCTATGTTGCATGACTCAATTACATTGAGGACAATGTAATGTTTAAGTGTGGGGGAGTAGCATTTTCGTTAGGCTTTAAAAAAAAATAATTTTTTTTTTGCATATTATGACCAGCTGTGTAGCGGGTCTCTTAAAAAAATGATCAGCTGTGTAGCGGGTCTTAAAATAAATTAAAATATTATCATTATGATTTTTAGGGTTATGACCACCTGTGTAGCGGGTCTTGTGTGGTTTATGATATGACCAGCTGTGTAGCGGGTCAATTCTTTGTTTTGCTCGAGGACTAGCAAAATATAAGTGTGGGGGTGTTGATAAGCACGTAAGTGCTACATTTTATACCCATATTTATATTAGGTAGGACTCGATATTTTGACTAATGACACTATTTTAGTGCTTTTTGCAGAAAGTACTCGCGAATCCGATCACATAAAGATATATGGATAATTGGAGTGTAGAATGGCATTTGCGATCGGAGTTACTCATGTTGTCATCCTCGGCAAGAGCCTTGAATGTGATGGCCTGGTATCTCTATATATCAGCATCACTCAAGCTTTACCACTCAAAACATCTCACACATATTATGGAATTATCTTGGCATGTTTCAAACAAGCCAGGACCAATAGTGTGGCTAAAGAGAACAACACTCGTGGCTTAATTAAGTCTCTAGTCTCCACCGTATTTCTTTGTGGTACATCGACCTCAAGCTATTGGTATTCATCACTGTCAAGAAAATGAATGGCTAGTTCACGGACTCGTAACTCAGACTAGAATGGATTGTTAATTATGGAAGTGGTATTGCTCACTGGTGGAGGCTCGAGTGGAAAGTAATGGTGGCTGTTAAGTATCTCGGTGATGGGGGACTTTGGCAGTTGACGTTGATGGTAGTTATCAAATGGAGTTGCTTCTATGGTTGTAGCTGGTAGTGATGGTGTTAAATGATGTTGTTGCCGTTGCATGCATGGTTTCCGTATTGGTGATATGGGAATGTTGATTGTTGCGGAATCAGTTTATATAGATGGAGAAGTTAAGGTGAAGACTTTGGCTGAATGCGAACTGAAGTGGGTTTGCTGATTGGCTCGAGTTCTTAACAACATCAACGATGGCTCTGGTGATGTTCATCTCAATTGAAGGAAAAGGTTTTGAGGGCCGTGGACGATAGAGTTTGAGAAGAATTCGAAGGTGCTGTTGCCATTTATTCATGGCTTCTATATGAGTGATATTTCAGATTCCTGGGAGGATTTTTCGTAGCTTATACAACAAGTGTAGCGAGATTGGAAGTTCATGAGGAGTAGTGAACTAACTGAATTTGATTGAGACATGAAGTTGTAGCAACCAAGTAAGTTCTGTATTAGGAATATTAGTCAAGGTCAGTCTTAGACTTTGTCAAGATTAATAGTCAAGTCAAGTCATAGTTTGGATGACTTAATTAAGTTTGTAATAAATACTCTTTATTATGTCTGAAAAGAGTTGGTCTGTGCATTGAGAAAAACAAAAATTTTAATAGAAAACTTTTCTTCTCTTTAGCTTACTGATATTTCACATGGTATCAGATAGGTTCTGATCCAAACCCTAATGTTTTACACAAAATTTTTCAATCAATCAAGCTTGATTTTGGCATCCGGAGGACACGTGTTATTCGGACTCCCAATTTTGGATAAGGGGTACCTCATTTGATAAGGGGTACACTAATTACTATCGGCACCCCATCACAGGATTAGGGGCTCTTCATCCTCTCCATTTGAAAACTGAAATTTGGCGGGAAAAGTTGATATTCACGGACAGGAATTAGGGTTGGAATTTTGGGAGGTTTTGGAGGAGATTCAATCGCCAAAATTGTTTTCAATGGACTCTAATGAGATAAACAGGGCTGGTATAGGTGATTTAATGGCGTAAATTTGGCTGGATAGTCGAATCTCGACGACACAGGGGAATGAAGTTTTCTCGGGATTGTTTGACTGTATTTCATGGAGATTTAATCGGAGATTCTCATGAACTTGGATTAGTTCGGGCCTGGTTCGGTCAAACAGGGATGGTAGTATAGTTTAAGTCGAAACAGGAGGAGGTTAACTTTGGTTCTCGACAAAACAGAGCATGGAAGATCTCTCGGGTTGTATATTATTCTTTCACGATTTAGCTGAGTTATTTTTGGAAATTGCACAAGATAAAAGCATGTTTGACTCTGTCCAGAACGTGTTTTTGTCAAGTTTGGAGCCTGGAAACCACTACAGAGGCGTGAAGAGAAGAAAAATAGGAAAGAAATATTCCCGCATCTACAGAGAATTGAAGAGAAAATTATACGGAGTTAATGCCGAAGATTTGATGCTGGTGAGGTATAAAAAGGCCATGGGATGTCTTAAAAAGGCTATGGAGAGTTAGGGGATGAAATAGGGCGAGAAATCAGAGTTGCAGAGATGAACCAGTTCTGCTGGTGAAGAAGAACACGAAGAACATTAGACTATAGAAGACAGTCGTATTACTACAGTGCCAGTGACACTTCATATTTATCATGCTCTGTAACAGTTTGGTTTGTAACAAATATAATTGTTACAAACCCGATTTTAATTGTTTTTATCCCATTTCATTATTGTGAACACCTTTTGAGCAATAAAAATGAATTTTGAGTGTTTTTCCAACCTAATGAGCTAAACCCCAGCACTGGGACGACGGAGGAAGACGAATTGCATACATGGGTAAAATTATTTAATTCTTTTTAATACTTTTGCATTAATTGGTTGTCATTTAATTTGACGAGGTATGCTTAGCTGAAATGTTTTGATACATCATGCTTAGGATTTACAACTAATCTTTTGAGAATCTACCTTGGCAAAATCAGAGTCCATGTTAATTTTATTTATTGAGCTTTAATTGTTGAGAATAAATAAATTGAACCCTATGTTATGAATTCGACGAAATCCTAGTCCCAGTAACTCTCTTTATCCTGTGAAAATATTTTGTATATATTTTTCTTTTATTTTAGTTTATTAAATCCTAAAATCAATTTCAACAAGTCCGAGTGAACGACAACCTTACTTACCACTATTAAAATTCCATCAATTATGTATCCCAATTTATGCATGCTCCTACAGATATTCATCTACTTTTAGTTAAAAGGATTCTGAGATATTTGAAGGGATCTCTTGGTTTAGGACTTGTTTAAAGAAAAGGGGATACAAGTTCAGTTACAGCTTTTACTGATTCTGATTGGGCCGGTTTCCCTGATACAAGAAGATCTACTTCAGGTTATGCAGTTTTTATGGGAAATTCATTAATATCATGGTCCAGCAAAAATCAGCCTACAGTGTCAAGATCATCTGCAGAAGCCGAATATAAGTCTTTGTCAGTTGTAGCTTCTGAGTTGAATGGTTATCAAATCTGTTTAAAGAGTTACATATTTCAGTTACTTATCCAATAACTGTGAATTGTGATAATACTTCTGCTATTTGCTTAGCATCTAATCCAGTGTTTCATGTCAGGGAAAAACATATATAAGTTCAATATCATGTAGTGTGGGACTTAGTGCTTTCTGGATTCTTGAAGGTTCAACATGTTTCTTCTGAAAATCAGCTTGCAGATTTATTTACTAAAGGGCTCTGCTTTCCTGCATTCTCTGCTTTACTACAACAGTTGTTGGGTGTTTCACTTTCTCAATTTTCTACTGCTGCTACTACTAGGTTGTTTCAGCCAATACTGAAGATGATATTCATTTTACAGGCTTTGCTTCTCAGTCATTTGATGTATCTTAAAAATACTATCTGTTGTTCTGTTTGTTTTTATTTTTTGTCAAGTTTATTACTGTGTCTTCTAGTATGAACTTGAGGGGGGCTATTAGGAATACTAGTCAAGGTCAGTCTTAGACTTTGTCAAGATTAATAGTCAAGTCAAGTCATAGTTTGGATGACTTAAGTTTGTAATAAATACTCTTTATAATGTCTAAAAAGAGTTGGTCTGTGCATTGAGAAAAACAAAAATTTTAATATAAAACTTTTCTTCTCTTTAGCTTACTGATATTTCACAAACTATACTCGGCATATATGGGTATTTTTGACGAGATTTAGAAGGCTGCAGCTGAGTTGGTTGAACTGTGGCTACTGGTGGAGACGAAAACTTCATTGGCAGCGTTGTTGTTGTGAGCTAATGGCTGAATGCAAAGAAGTGGAGGTTGAGCTGGTTGTAGTCATTGCTAGTGGTGATGTTTCTGGTATGACGAATGGATCTTGCTGGTGGTACCAGTAACAGCAACAACAAATGGAATGAGGGTTCGCTGTTGAATCAAGTTTAAGAGAAATCAGTGAAGCGAAGATGGGTTTGCCGTAGCTCAAACTGGGAGTTGTTAATGGCCTGAATTTGGAGTTGAGAGATGGTAAGAATCGATATTGCAGCTTGTGATAAGTCTGGGAAGGAACATAGATGACTGTTTGTAGGAGATGGAGCTACAGAAGAGTTTGCACAGTTGAGCTCATGAATGAGTTAACCGTGATCATTGACTGATCGTCGTTTTATGATCGATTGCTCTCTATGATGAAGAGATTGAAGGAGAAAGCCGTTGAAGGGAAGCGATGCATAGATGGACAGAAACTGAGGATTTTGGACTGGTGCTGTACTAGCAATTGACGACTGGAATTGGTCAAGTGTTGCCGAGATGGAGAAGAAAATGGATTAGTAGTGGACTGGGCATGTTGGGCATTATCGGCTAGGTCTTAACATCTTCACAGCATCACCTATTTAGCAATCGAGAAGGCACAGATAAGAAAAAGTGAGGAGGCGCGGCACAGAGCCGACGACAAGAATAAACGAAGACGAGGGTTTGAAGTTTCATCTCTTTGATTTAGTTTTTGCTTTAGCTAGTTGGGATTTCAATATGTTTATGGATTTTGAGAAAGCCATGTCTAGCTAGAACCATGTTAGGGTTTTGATAGAAGCCATTTATTTATATAACTCTACGATGATATTTCTAATAATGATTTGATTGACTAGTAATTTCTCTTCATATAGCTTGATGTTTAATCGTTTATGTGATTTTCTTGATTATTTATGATTTTCAATTGATATTTCGTGCTTTGGTTAAATCCCTTGACGTGATATGCTTTAGGATTAATAGGTAATGCTTTATAATCACTACCTATTAAGTGAAGGAAATTACATCGGAGAAACTATATTTTTAGAATTTAACTTATCATCTTCCGAGGCATGAGATTGAATTCGAAATTTGTCTTGAGTAATAAATAGAGATTAGTAGAAATTATATAATTGAATTGGTGGAAATCGAAAACCCTAATAACCCATTACCTATTTTGTTACGATTATTTATTATTTCATTTTGTCCCGAAATCTGAAAAAACGTTAAACATCATCTTATTTGATTCTTGGTATTAGTTAGTAGTAGTACTTTCACACTCCCTGTGGGAACGACTTGTACTTGCCATTGTCTACTAGTTAGACGCTGTGCACTTGCATTATATTTATTGTAGGTTTCCCAACCTATCAATCAGCTAATTTTTCATATTGTTGTTGCAGTTCGATTTTCCTTTTCCATTGAGTCACAAGAAGAGAGGAAATACTTGCCTCTGTATCAAGGGCCCCAATCTCTTCCAAAACCAATTCTATTTTTCTGTCCACTTTGCCAAAGATAGTTTTGTTCCAAATTTTGAGTTTTTCCTTTAGAAATTTCAATTTATTTGCAAGGATGAAGCCTGCTGAGCCCGTAAATAATTTTGCCAGAGATTGTTGTTTCAGTTTTTTTTACTTCCTTCTAATGACGATGATATACTCATTGCTCTTGCTAAATTTTCTCATCTTCCTCGAGAAGCTCTTACATTCGCCATATTAATAATATCTTCCAGTTCCAAGAAAACAACTTGAAGTTTAGAAAAATCTCATTGTAACAGAAGTCTTCAAACTTTTTTACGCATCAAGTGGCGGTCCTGAATCATGTTTGCCACCATACGATCTAGGAGGACGAAAACCAAACAACTTATCCTTCAAAGTGTTAATTAAATTAGTTAGATGGTAACCGTTGGAATAACGACTTTTTTTTTCTTTACTTTTTTTTTTGAAGGAAAGAGGTGATCCTCTCAATTTCATTGATATTGAAAGATCGTATACATCATTTTAAGATACAGCATTGAAATACATAATAAAATACAGACTTTTTGTATCACAATAGTAAGTAAATTGTAATATAAAAGTACTAGGTACATGAATCTCAAAACAAAAATTGATGATACATGAGGAATGGCATTTGAATTAAAATTCTGCCATTTGGATTTGAAGAATTAGTTTTCTTTATCATTATCTTCTTCATTAAGATGGAATTGTCCAATAAGGGAGTAATAAGCACAAAACACCGTTATCACAATCAAATCCGGTAGCCATGGATCTTCATGGGAAGTAAATTAATGTCATGCCGGAAGAAATCATTCTTAATGTACTTGAAACAATTGTAACAATCATCTGAAACACCTCTAAGGCTATGAGAAATCTATGATGGGTTTGAGAACACCATAAGAGTAGTAATGAAATTTAAACAGGAAAAACCTAAAAATCGCATAGTATAACGATATTTAATACAACTACTAACAAAAATATTTACTTTGTATCCAAATTTGATTGGAAATCTGAATAATTCAAATAATCTCCAGCAGATTTGGAGTACACTTTTGGAGAATCAAAGATTTAGAAAAATTTGTTTGCAGAGAATTTTATGGAAAAAACGGTTATGCGAAAGGAGAGGAGAGATCTGTAAAAGACTATTCGAAGAGATTTGACTCTTTTTTTTTTCTCAATCAATAATGGCGCCCCAAATTTTAGTCAAAATTTGACTGACTGACCTGTCAATTAGGGGGTCATGCATTTATAAGTACGAGCATGTTTTCATTTATCTACACTGACATGTGGTCTTATTACATGGATAATTGTTCCATGAAGGATTGTATATGTCAGTCATATCAGGTAGTCTGTCATTGGATCCAAGACAACAAGGTCAATGCATACGTACATAACCTATCTTCACCCGCCTCTTGTTTAAATATTGCACGAAGTCGAACCAAATGAACGATTTGATACTATGGAAAAGTTTAAGTCAACTTCAATAGGCAAGCGAAGACGTTTTTTTGTTTTTGTTTTGATCAGTAAGCGAAGACGTTATATGATATTCATCAGTGATCTTTTCCATAAATCAAAAGTTGTTTTCCCTTTGTTAGATATTGGTACAAAGATGTGTCATACCAAATGGCAGGACGTATCGTCAAGGTAGGGATGAGCAAGGATTCGAGAAATGAGTGGGCAAGTAACCACTCATATTTTGAGAGGGTGCAAAAGGGTTAAAATAGCTAAAAATAGGATAAATTAGCTCAAATTTGGCTCGGGAGCACACATCTGAAGGAGTGCAATTGCACACCAACCTTTTAATGTGGCTCCACCCCTGCAACAAGACACTTTTTCATGACATACCCGATGACTGGACCAATCTACAAGGAAACTTTTTCATGTCATATAAAATTAATGCTGCAAACCTTCTTTTGCCTTATTTATAATTTACTAGGGCTTATGACCAACCCTGTGTCTTTACCATAACGTTATAAAACTTTGTAGCATTTCATGTTACGGTACAAGAGATATGACCTAAGAACTGATATATGTCATTGCAAAAAGCCATTTATAAATGTGATAAAACGCAAAAAATACACAAATTTGTAAGGACCTCCACGAAAAATATTCTAAAAGATATGGCCTCCGAAGTGATAAAGCGTGGCAAAAAGTCATTTATACGTTTGAAAAACCTCAAAAACTATAAAAATCAG
The DNA here is from genome assembly GCA_023531295.1 of Papaver armeniacum. Lineage (NCBI taxonomy): Eukaryota > Viridiplantae > Streptophyta > Magnoliopsida > Ranunculales > Papaveraceae > Papaver > Papaver armeniacum. Next base: position 21,319 of record JAJJWW010010672.1, read on the forward strand.
TAAGGATATAGGAAATTTTTTATTCACGAAAAAAGTTCGCATATCTCTTTAATATATAATGTTAAAAGTGTGTAGCATTTCGTTTCACGATCTAGGAGATATGGCCTCAGAAGTGATATACGTCAATAAAAATGTTGCAAAAAGTCATTTATAAGTGTGAATAAACTTCGAAATTTATACAAATCTCTAAGGATTTCTGGAAAATGTCCATCACACAAAAATCTCAGATATGTATTTACTATAACGTGTTAGAAGTGTACAGTGCTTTTGTCTGTGTCTTTGAGAATTTTATTTCTGGTGTCTTAGTTGTTGGTTTCTCTGGTGCTGTTTATCGGGATTGGAGTCATGGATCCTACTTGGGAAATCTTGGTGCTAATGGTGGTTTAGTGGTTGTTGAATTCCTTGAAGAAAGTGATCTCTACTGCTAGATTAAATGGATCAGCAGGTACTTTCGTAGCGCCTTTTGCTACAAAAAGCTTGTTCTTAAATATAACACACCAATCTTACGTATCTAAAGTAAGTGCTTGAACTTTTCACAAAAAAAATACGTAAAAAGTTACTAAAATAAAGCCTATTTGTAATAATTTTATAAGATTTAAGGGATGATTATGGAAAAACATGGATTTCTAGAACCAAATTATTAAGCACCTAGAAAAGAGATACTGACAACTACAGGGTCTACCGAGAATAACAAAAGAGACCATTATCGCAACTTTCACTAAAAATGTTGGCCCGGACATCTGACCCCATTTTAATAAAAAATGTTTCCCCATAAAAATCATATAACATTTCATATTTCCCTCCAGCTCTACGCCTAGAGCGATTTCTCAAAATTCCTAAAATAGTTAGGATTAGAAGAAGTGAGAGACTAATGGCAGAAATCAAATTCTACTAGAAAAAGTATGTAATCACTGACAAAAATGAAAGTTCGTATTATGATACATTGTTTTTTAACACATATTGGACAACTAATTAATTAGTGGTAATGTAAACAGTAAATGTATTCATATGTTATAAAGATACTTTATATACCCAAAAAAAAAGAAAACTATTCATGTGCAAATATTCAAATGCAAGAAAATGAATATCAAACAATATCGTCTCTTTTAAGCTCGTATCGACAAATCTAACAACTATTTGAAGTATAAAAGCAACCAAAAAATGAGGAGAAGTAAATAACTTTTGATAGATTCAACTAAAAAAATCATAGAACTAACTAACTAGTAGAAATTACCTTGGTATTGAGTGTTCCAAAATCATCCTGACAAACAAATTTTTCTACAACTAACCTATGGATTCATGAGAATATAAATACAAATATCGAGATATAAGCTCTACTGAATCAGATTAAGTTAACATAGAAAAAAAAGGTTCTCACAAATTTCCTCTCTAATGTGCTGAGAAAATTTTGGGTAATGGTGCCTTTTCTACATTCACAAAATCAGTTAATCATTCTAATAATGCATTCAAATGGTAATTCAAAAAATGGTTTGTTAAGTTGTACATTGATATAATATATTTTAAGCTGTACATTTTCACTTACCTTATACGTAGAATATACTACATACGCCAAGTAAGCCTGGATTCCAGTGACATTCAACATTCTTAGCGCAATCTAGTAGCAAAAAAAAAACAAAAACATGGTATTTCCATATTAAAACAACTCTAGTCGGGACCTAAATTTATTAAAATTAAAATAATTATCAAAGTCATTCAACCCTTCGACATTAGCGCAAATGAACTTGATTTTATAAATTTTGCACATGTATACTTTTCTTCAACAATTTATAAATTGCGCAATTTGTATATATATATATATATATATATATATATATATATATATATATATATATACAACCAAATTAGTTTCTTCAATCCAAAAATTGAAATAGTTTTAGGTTTATGAAAGCGCGGTTAATGTTAACTAAAATATTTTTAATTTGTAATATGGGTACATATTACCTCTTTTTTTTGTATACGAATGAAACTAAACACATCTAATAATATGTGATTGAATTATAACCAAATTCATCTACCCAAATATAAATATTACATATACAATCTCGTTTGGGAAGCAGGTGTGTTAGAGTGAATGCTCAGTTGTACTTATATACCTTGGTATGTCAAGTATGTTGTCAAGTATGTTGTCAAGTTTAGATGCCTACTAAATTAAGTTAGCTTAAGTTTGGGAATAGGTAAAAGAGTCTCAAGATCTTTCAATTTACTAAAGAAGAATGAAAAATTAAATGTCACACGAAGACTTCAAATTGAAGAAACTTCATCAAGGTAAGTAATGAAGATTGGTTTATGTTCAGACTCTTTTCCATTCTGTCTATCTATCTATTGCAGCAAAAGTTGACGAATTTAGTAAATGATCATATTGAAAGAGTACAACACCACCTAATTACCAGTAATAATATCATCACAAGAGCTAAACAGAACTACCTCTTACAAACTGTACAATAATAATCTTCCAACAATTGTAGCAGAATGCATTCCCACACCTATGAAAACATGAAAACAATTGGAAGAATATTTAATCGATCAAATGATCAATAACACACAAACCTTCATTTGATGAACAAGCATCCAGAAGATCTTTCAACATAGAACTTGCACACTGGACATCTTTGCCATTATTTTTTAGAAGCTTTCATTAACATGCATAATATCTTCTCTATCTCTCTCATCAACATTCAACTTATGGAACTCGATTCATGAAATCCCTGCATGGCATGGAACTTTGCATTGTGCACAAAACAATCTATGATATTATAGAAATTCTGATTGCAATATATCTCCAAGACCTTCATCAAGCAAAAGTGTTGAGCATTCTTTCAATGAGTAGTAAAACTTATGACCCCTTAGTATATTAATGCTTCACATAAAGCTTTACCCAAACGATTCCGATAGTAAAATTTACTTGACATAACTCAGGTACTGATATTCCTTAACATTCATTTGCGGGCATCCAATTGATGTTACATTCTTTTGAATCATTGATGCCACATACCTAGAAACTCTAAAACTTGAAATCAAGAATTTTGCAATCTAAATATCATATGACAAGGTAAAACATTGTAAAACAGATAATACAAATGTGTACGCCAGTGTTAAGATAAACATAATACACACGGCTTTGTATATCATGCTCAAACTTATACTAATCCAGCCTACTTAATTCAATCTACTCTCCACTATGGCACTACCATTTCCACAAAGGATCTCCCTCAATAAGACCTGGTAAGTGCCTTTCTAATGTAACCAGATATAACCAGCTGTTTCCACTAATAATACTTACACGGTGGATGCATATTATTCTAAGTTATCATATACGAAAATGCAATACGCAACCATCTTCAGGATTTAATTTACAAAAAAAGAAAAGAAAAAAACAACTTCATGATTTCTTTAATTTCATAATATGTATTGCAATTTATTATTGTTTAATAAAAAAAATATAAGGATACTTTTGTACAACAAAATTAATTTTAGGCTGGCAAGGATATATATAAAGCACAATCATGAGCAAGCAAAAGCAAAGATTGCGAAAACACAGCTTTTTCCAACTCATCTAACATTTGCTTACACAATAATTTTTGTTTTGCTTAGTCATAAGAAAACTATTGAGCAAAGAAAAACTCACAGGAATGCAAGAGCAAGTGTTCGTGAACTCAAGTGAGTGAATAACATCAGTACGTAGGATACTACCAAAACAAAACCTTACAAATTCAATAATGAATTTGCAAGTCTTGAGGTTTTCATTAAAATACTTCTGATTTCTTTTTCAATCTTAGTTTCGACTTCTCGACAACAAAGAGTTTGGGAAGTAAAAATATCACTAGACTTAACAAAAGTTGAGGAATTTTTCGTTTACATTGTTCGGTAAGTCCATAGCTTAGATTCTTTTTTTTATTTTTTTTTATTTTGTTACTCTTTTTCTTTGTTTGCCTTGAGGATAAGAAAAAAGATACTACATGTTACTATGCCTGTAAAGAATCTTAAAAAATCGAAATCACATTCTCAAAGTTTTGGATGTTTAATCCATCAATTCTTTGAATGTATCAAGTACTACAACCAAATTTGTCACCCAAACAAAGTAATTTGAATGTAACCAAGTCTACCACAACATTTTATTTCTACGATCCGCAGTGTAGTATCTGTAGCCATTAAGATATATATCGGGGCATCATCATCAATTGTTTGAAACAACAACAAAGAAAATTGATCAAGCTATTTTGTCTTTTGAAATCAAAACACTAACTGACATCTTCAAAATTTTACTTGTGACTTAAACTTTATCCTGCGAATCAAAATACTCTTGGTAGATAAAAATCTTCCTCCGTAACTCGCAATTTTCCGAATCTTTAGAAACCTGCAATGACACTTAAAGTGAGCCATGTGATGCCCAGTCTCTAGAAACCTATAATAACATTAAAAATGAGCCATGTGATTCCAAATATGTCTCTTGACCCAAAGTTTATCATGTGATCTAATACGTCATCCAAAAACTCTACCATGGTGACCATCGTAAAGTTTGCCTTGCTCGTCGTGAAGTTGTTTTCGGTTTCTAAAGCATTTTACCTTTGCTATAACATTTTTTTAAGTTCTCATTGATGCATACCCTGCTGACCCAATGGGAAAAATCAAGCCTATGTTTCGATCCAAGTACAAATTAACGACATGCTTCGTGCCATTTTGGATGGTTAATTAGCCTTTATACGACTCTAATGCATACTAACCACGGATTAAAGTCTTTGAATGAAGCCGGTCATTTTTCATTTAAGAATGATAAAATATGAAGAAGGCTTGATTATTAGGTAGATGAACAAGGAGAAAAAAATGAGTAAGGTTTCGTGTTTAGACCTAAAACCAAAAGAAAAAAAATAGTTTAGTTATTATTAGGGTAAGGATAATTAGGTAACTTTATACACATTAGACACCCTTAACTCATTAACATGGTTGGGAATTTTCTTAGGTATTACCCCAGTTTTTTTTTTGTTCTTATTCTTCTTCTTCTAATATTCAAAACACATTATTACAATGAAGAAAAGGTTTACAAGAAACTGGTCGGAAGCCTAGCTACAAGCTGAGCTCCAACTCTACCTACTTTCGCGTTAAAGCTAAATCCTATGGGATAGTTTGAGCTGCTAGATTAACAGAAAAGTGTTGCAGTTCAAAAAAAAAGTGTTGTCTATTTGTTAACACTAGTTCTCTCTCCTAGCATTTGCTCGCAGTTGAACTAGCAAAAAATAGATGCGTTGAATTTTTCAGCGCTGGAAGAATATTGCAGGGTATCTGCGCTCAATGGAAATGCGCAACCTACCCGCGCTGAATGGAAACGCGTAGAAAGTTTGACCTTTTTTCTTTCTTTCTTTCTTATTTTTTCTCTTTCTTCAATATATCAGAGTTATTAACGAGAAGAGCATTCATGTTGAACTTCGCTGTAATATTGAAAAATCAAAGGAACAGTTAGATTAATGAATCAAAGACGGGTAATGATGATTGCTATCATGAACTTCAGATGAAGATTGGGTTAGGGTTAGAATTCAAGCCGCTGTTGTTCAAATCAGTAGGTGAATGAAATTAGGGATTATTGTGAAATCAGTAAAAGAAATGGAATTTGGGGTTCGATTTGAGAGTTTCAATCGGAGATGGAGAAGATTCAGATGGGTTTGAGATATTGATGTCGTTCTCAGAGGTAATGGGTGCAAATAGAGTTAGGAATTGCAGTAGCAGTGAAGAAAGGACAAGAACTAATTCTTAAATCAATCCGAAATTTTAAGACTCAGAATTTTCGAAATCAACTCAATGGGTTTGTAAAACAAGTTTTGTAAATGGAAAATCTGTAAACAAAACTCGTGTTGGACTAGATTTTCGAGAGGAAATCAAAATTTTGTTGGAGAACAAATTGTGGGTTTTGTGAAAATGGTGATGAAGAACAAGTTTTGGCAGCGCTGTTTGGTTCAACGTAGTCAACCAGTTTGACTGGTCATGTGCTGTTCCATACATCGAAAAGTGCAAAAAGTTTTTGCGCTAAATCGTTCAGCGTCCAGCGATGTTTTATTCAGCAACTAGCATGATAGATTAGCACTACCATAAGACTTAGTAGGTAGTCCTAGCTGACGTAGACTGCTAATCTAGCATCATAGGACTAAGCCTAACATCATGGCTAGCTAAACAACTTCTTTTTTTTTGTCACTTTTTGTAAATAAAGGAAGCCAAGGCCCAGCAGTGTAAGCGAAGTGTAGTTATACCAACAAATACATTAGTAAGTTGGTGCAAAGTGGGTGTAATTCTCCGACTGAAAATCTATCTGGGACAAAATTTTTACTCTCTTTCTTCTTGTTCTTCGCGGCGAAGGTGAAATGTTTCGATCAGTTTGGTGCAAAGTGGGTGTAATTCTGAAGAGATCTGCCATCAATGGAGAATCTCCGCCTTCATAATTAGCACCATCAACTAAGTATTTTCCCTATACATTTCAAAATCAAAATGTTTTTGTAATTTCAAAATCTAGGGTTATTACTATCAGTAATCTGACTTCTTGTTCTTCTGATTCTTCATTTGTTCTTTCTTATCTGATTAATTCATGTGGATTATCTGAATCTAAAGCTATTATTGTTTCCAAAAAACTCAATTTCAAAACCAAAACGAAACCAGATTCAGTCTTAAAATTGCTGAAAGCATATGGATTCACTGAACTTCACATTTATAATCTAATCAGTAAGTACCCATCCATCCTCTTATCCGACCCTCATAAAACCCTGAACCCCAAATTAGATTTTTTCATATCCAAAGGGATTGATGGACTTGACCTTGCAAACTTCATCTTAAAAGACCCATCGATCCTGAAACGGAGTTTTAATAATGTAATAATCCCTTCATTTGATGTCATTAAGAACATTGTGATGGTTAATGTAGAGCATTTGAGAAATCAAGGTGTCCCTCAAACTAATATTTGTACCTATCTAATACAACAGCCAAGAGCATATGTAGAAAAGGCGAATAGATTTAGAGAGGTGGTAGAAAAGGTTAAGGACATGGATTTCAATCATTCACAGTTAGAAAGTAAGATTTGGTGAATGGCTTCCACAGTTTGGTCTCATGGAGACCTGGATATTATTTATAGGGAGAGTACATAGGTTGTTACACAATTTAGCCTATTCATAGGCAGTAGACTCTATTCTTAATGTAACAGAAGAACAGAAAAATTAATTCTAAAACAATTCCAAAATACTCGATCAACCCTTAATACTCGGTATTATTGTTGTTGTGGCAGAGAGTCTTTCGCTGACGGAGCACTCTGCTTAACACCACCCCTCAAGTGGTACGTCAGTTTGCGGATGTGCAACTTGTCTCTCAATAACTGAAACCTAGGTGCAGCCAGACCCTTAGTAAATATGTCTGCCAGCTGATCCCTAGTGCTTATAAAACGAACATGTAACTTCTTCTCAGCAACTCGTTCTCGGACAAAGTGATAGTCGATTTCAATATGCTTCATTCTGGCGTGGAACACCGGATTTGCAGTAAGATAAGCAGCCCCCAAATTATCACACCAGATAATAGGAATAGAACCAGAACTCTCGATTCTTTAAGTAGAGATCGAATCCAGATCGGTTCGATGTTGCAATTGCTACACCCCCTATACTCAGCCTCGTGCTAGATTTAGACATCTGTTTTTGCTTTCTTGCACTCCAGAGACAAGATTACCACCAAAATACACGCAATACCCACTAGTGGATCGCTTGTCATCCAAACGCCATCCCGCATCGAAATACGCCCGAAGTGAATAATTCGCACCTCTCCAGATGCAACCCATAATCAATCAGACTTTTAAGATAACGCAAAATTCGTTTTACCAATTCCCAGTGCTCAATGTAGGGATCATGCATATATTGACACACTTTGTTCACAGCAACAGATATGTCAGGTCGCGTCAGATGAAGGTACTGCAGAGCACCAACAACACTGCGATATAACGTAGGATCTTCAAACCTTGTAGTGCCTAGCCGTTGTATCTTCACATTGGGAGCTAGTGGTGTGCAAACTGGTTTTGCACCATCTAGTCGAGTCCGCTTCAGCAGGTCTGTGACATATTTGCGCTGCGTCAGCACTAATTCGTTTCTATGTCGCAGTACCTCAACACCCAAGAAGTAGCTTAAATCTCCCATGTCTTTGAGGGCAAAAACAACAGCTAAATCCTTAATCAGTTTCTGAATATGAGAAAGATTAGATTCCGTGACAATAATATCATCAACATAAATTAAAACATAAGTGATGCTATCATCAGTCTTCAAAATAAAAAGAGAATTATTTGAAATAGAACCCTTAAAACCTAGATGCTGCAAATATTGACTTAGCTTGGAAAACCAAGCTCGCGGCGCTTGCTTTAGCCCATATAAACTCTTGTGTAGTTTACAGACATGGTTTGGGAAGTCCGGATCCACGTAACCGGTCGACGCATGTAAACATCTTCCTCCAGATCACCATGTAGAAAAGCATTTTCTACATCAAGTCGCTTTATAGGCCATTGATTCATCACCGCAATTGACAAGTACTAAAATGTATTGTACAAGGCTTTATCACCGGACTAAATGTTTCTCCATAGTCCAAACCCTCTTCCGAGAGTATTACCCTTAGCCACTAAACGAGCTTTAAACTTGTCAAGACTGCCATCAGGGTTTTGCTTGACACGAAATACCCATTTGGACCCAACTACATTCATACCTTTTTCGTATTTCACTAGAGAATATGTTCTATTACGAAGTAAGGCATTGATTTGAACGTCCATTGCAGCTTTCCACCTCGGGTCCTTTGCGACTTGCGTATAGCATGTTGGCTCCATGAAATCAGCTTCAACCAATGGATGTTTTGAAGTCACGGACACAACTTATTAATGGGTTTGCTTATTCCAGCATTTTAGCACGAGTTATCATAGAATGTCCGTCACTGCAGGTGTTTCTGACGAAGTGGCGATGTCGGTTGATTGTTGTGTTTCGGATACTGTTGTTCTTCGTTACCGAGTTGTCGCACTTGAACCGTTGGCATGTTGATGTGCGTAATTGTCAAAAACGAAACAACAGAGACTGGGCCGCATGGCGTGGAAATTTCTGAAAATGTTGGCTGATGCTGTGTGCTGTGGTTTGATGACGACTCTCCTGATGGCCTGTCTAGCTCACAAACTCTATTAAAAGGAGGAGAGATCAAAACACTTGTGCTAGTAGGAATATTACCTTGATGCAGCGACGGTACTTTCTTGAAGAGACTGAAAAGGGAATGTGTTTTCCTCAAACTTCACATGCCTTGATATATAGACCCGATTAGTTTTCTGATTCAGACACAAGTACCCCTTATGCGCATTACTATAACCTATAAAGACACAGGGAAGTGATCTAGGTTCTAGTTTGTTGGAGTTATACTGGCGTAAGCATGGATAAGCTAAGCAACCAAACACACGTAGGAATTTGTAATCTGGTTTCTTGTGAAATAAGATTTCTAAAGGAGTTTTGGATTCTTGAACCGATTTTGGGAGTCTATTTATCAAATATGCTGCAGTAGTGAAAGCATCTGCCCAAAATTCCTTAGGCATATGAGCATGAAAGAGTAGCGCTAAACCAGATTCTGTAACATGTCTAATACGCCTCTCTGTATACCATTTTGTGGCGATGTATGGGGGCACGAAAAACGATGTTGTATACCAGCTGAATTGAGATAAGCTGTGAATTTCTTAAATTTCAAAGCATTATCAGACTGAAAAACTTTGATTTTGTGGTCTGAGATGTTTTCTATTTGTTTCTGGAAATGAATGAATGTTTTCAAAGCATCAGAGCGCTGTACAATAGGAAAAACCCAGGTAAAGTGAGAGAAAACATCCATTATTAAAAGATAGTATTTAAAACCAGACCTAGACAACTCAGGTGACACCCAAATGTCTGAAACAACAAGACTGAGAGGTTTATCATAGACAGTGGTACTTAACGAAAATGATAACTTCTTGCTCTTACTCAAATGACAAGAGTGACAAAAGCTGAAATTTTTATTGCTAACTGGAAGAGAATTCTGAAGACAAATCTGGGAAACAGTGCGCAACATAGGATTCCCTAAACGTTGATGCCATAACGGGAAGGAAGTTGAGACGTTAACTTGTGGCCGGATTGGTTTGTCTATCATGTCAACACCTTCAAAAATGTATAACCCATTCCTATTCAGTCCCCGCAGCAGAGTTTTCCCCGTTTGCATTTCCTTCACAAGAAAATAAGAAGTGTGAAACTCAAAAACACTCCATTATCCTTACTGAACTGTGATACGATAAGAGATTAGTCTTTATTTCGGCACATGATAGATATTATTGAGATGAAAAGCACGAGACTGGTAAGTAAATGATGCATGACCAATATTTGCAATTTTTAAAGCATTACCATTGCCAACATGGACCATCTCAGTACCATCATACTCATGAGGAATTGTGAGATTTCTCATGTCAGAAGTAAGGTGATGAGTTGCACCTGTGTCCGTGACCCATCGATTTCCTTGGAAACCATCTGGCAAAGCTATGTAAGCAGCTGGATTCTTCGGCTACTTGTTATTTGGCTTATACCGAAAACAACAAACATCACCCTTATGACCTTTTTTCTTGCATATCTGACACTTCTCAGGTTTGTCATCGTCCTGCTGAGGTGAAGGATTTCGTGACTGAAACTGATTGTTCTGCTGCATAGGCCGACGATTCTGCTGATTGAAGTTTCTTGGTCCTGCACTGCTGGACGCTCTAGAGGCAGCAACGTTAGCAATGGGTTGTTGGATTTCATCAAGACGTCGGGTAATCCTCATATCAAATGTTAGAAGATGAGAATAGAACAAATCCATGTTCATGTCTTCCATTGTGCTTAAAGTGGTGACTATGGAATCATAGTCTTGATTCAATCCATTGCTTATGGACTGTTTCTTTTCATCATTTGTAACCGTATAACCGGTTGCTGCAAGTTGAGCAAAGAGATGTTTAGCTTCATTCAAATAGACACGTAAACTTTTGTTACCTTTGGCCATACTATGCAGCTGTTTCTTAAGATTCATCTGATGAACCTTAGATTTTGGTGCAAACTCTTCCTCTAACGCATCCCATACTTGCTTAGCAGTCTCCAGATCTCTTACCACCCCCAAAACTTCAGGTGTAAGAGTTGAGTTCAGCCAGCCCACGAGCAGTGAATCTTGTTCTTCATGTCGTAAAATGCTGGTTTACGAGCCTTGAGAATTAGGTAGGGTTCTAGAGGGAACTGTTTTTGTGCCATCTACAAAGCCCGTTAAACCATAGCCTTTGAGAATGGGTTTAAACTGTGTTTTCCACAGTGGATAGTTGGTTTCTGTTAGTTTCAGAGTAACCATATGATGAATCTGAACATTACGAAGTTGAGTAATGGTTGTCATCTTAAGTGTTGATGGGTTTTTTTTTTTTTTTGATGATGTTGAAAGGAAATGGAAGCGAAGCTTGGATTAGGATGATACCAAGTTAGAAAGTAAGATTTGGTGAATGGCTTCCACAGTTTGGTCTGTGGAGACCGGATATTATTTATAGGGAGAGTACATAGGTTGTTACACAATTTAGCCTATTCATAGGCAGTAGACTCTATTCTTAATGTAACAGAAGAACAGAAAAACTAATTCTAAAACAATTCCAAAATACTCGATCAACCCTTAATACTCGGTATTATTGTTGTTGTGGCAGAGAGTCTTTCGCTGACGGAGCACTCTGCTTAACATTCACAGAGCATTTTTCTTAGAGCTATACATGGATTGAGATCATTGAGTGAAGCCAATTGGAAAAAGAAAATGGATGTATACAAGATATGGGGTTGGTCTGAAGATCAAATTCAAACAGCATTTAGGATAAATCCTAATTGTATGACAGTCCGAGAAGAAGATTACGGGGATTATGAATTTCCTTGTGAATGAAATGGGTTATGATTCATCCAGTATTGCTGATTATTCTAAAGTTTTTGATTATAGCTTCAAGGACAGGATCGTTCCCAGGTGTTCTGTTATCAGGATTCTACTCTCCAGAGGTCTGGTTAAGGAAAAAATTTCTCCTAGAGAAGTTTGTGAGAAAGTATGAGCAAGAAGTTCCTCAACTGATGATGGTATATCAAGGTCAGCTGAATTACCAAGACCTACTTCAGAACGAAAGGATTCGATCAGAAAAAAAGATGCGGTACGTTTGTCATTTTAATTCACAAATTATGGTGTGCGTCTTCTTTCTCCTTTTTATTCACTTTTTGCTTCTCTTTAACATTTTAGCTTAATGCTTGTTTATGCTCGTTTTATCATTTTGGAAATGAAGTTTTGCACCTTTTCTGTATGTTCAGCATGAAGGATATATGAGTATTTGTTGTATGCTCTGTCGTCACCAAGCTTACCTACAACTACTGCATCGGATGTCTAACTTGCAGTTGTGAAACGGAAGGAAGAATATTTCAGGCATCGTATGAGTTGTTTGTCTTGTGATTTTGAAGTTTATATATTGTATGTTTAGTTCAAATAACATTAACGAAAGAATTAAATTAGGGGCTACATTTTCACCCACAGAATTCGTGTTTAGTTGTAGCAAACTACTGTAATGCTAGAAAATTTGCACTAGGTCGTCGTCAGGAAAACTAGAATAGCAAACTGGTAGAGGTGGTATTACCACTATCCTTTTAACATAGTTGACATGAGATAAGATACTTACAAATAGAGTACAGTGGACTCAAGAGTTCAGGAGGGTTCGTTTTGTCAGTCACCGTAAAATATATCTAATTTTTTGGTGTAGTAACACTCGTAGATTTACTGGAATGGAAAGTATGAATATAAATGACGACATGTTCTTAAGTCTGTTTAATGCCGGACCTGCAAATATGTAGACGGTTCCTATAATCAGGAAGCACTAGCACATGAATGTATGAGTAGAAGAAGTGGGAACAAAACTTGGATTTGAATATGAAGGTCTGCATTATTGTTTAATTTGGATGTTGAGTTATTTAGTTGAAATTTGAATATGGCAGAGTCGATAAACAGGCTTAGTAAATGAAATTGGTGCAATGAACACGTACCTACGGTCAGATTAACAATATCTGTCTGGTGCCTATTGGCAGATCTTTCTTGTTTATAGTAGTTGCAAGCAGCATTCAAATAGCATTTCCCTTAGTCTTCTCAAGTCAGAGGGAGAATCTGGCAGTCGCTACTCAGTAGAACCCCTTGCCTGTGCTGTTAGCCAAGGATTAACTGAATCCTAGTAGAGTATAATCTACCACTATTTTGTGTCTTAGCTCTTTTCGTTCTTCCTCTCTCACAGACACTGGACAAATTCATTTCAGACCAACTATATAATACATGCTTGTTGCGTTTTCTTGTGATCTCAAGTGTATATCATATTATCATGCATTACAATACTCAGTATTGGGCCTGCTTTGTTTTTGTATGCACATCAGGCAGTTTGTTCTCTTTTCCTGGTAGGATTTGGTTAGATGTATCTGGGATTTGACCCCTTTTTGGTACACCAGAATGTTGTCCAACACTCTTCATTTCCCTTCCGAAGGACCACAGCCACTAACAGTATATGTTTCCACAACCTCACAGCAAGCTTGATGCAGTTGCAGCAAAGCTGCACATATAGTTACACGGTCTAGGAGATTTGATTAGCAATACAACTATATTTGTATGCGCCACTGTTAATTTTGTATTTTGGTGTTTTTTCTTTTTTCTTTATAATGTTGGCTTAATTTCGTTTTCTAACGGCTTCCTAACTCAATACAGTTCGCCGAGTGTCCAGAAACTTACAATGACATTAAAAATGAGCCATGTGATTCAAAAAACACAAAATTGGTTAAAAAGATCAAAATCAACAATGGGTGGGTGAAAAAGACATAAAATTTGATACTGTTTAAATAGACGGGAATGTAAAAATAGCGAGGATGTAAACAATTTCATCCTACCCATTTTCAAATATTTTTTTTTATTTTTAGTTTACATCAGGATGCATCCAGTTTCATCCTCACTCTTTTTTAAGTTTAAGCCAGGATGAATCCAGTTTCATTCTTGCTATTTTTTTGGTGTCCATATTTTAAAACGGCTATTAACTGTTTCTTTTTTAACAAATTTTCATGAATTCGATGATGCCCCTGCTGGCCCAATGGGCTAAAACAAACCTTGTTCCGGTCCAAGCTCCAACTTACCACTATGGTTCGTGCCATTTTTCGATGGTTATACGCCTCTAGTTGATCCCACATTCCAAATCCCTCTCCACGACCAATTAGGCAATCGCCAACAGGCGGTTGGAAGACGTGTGCCGCAAGTTAGGCCTTTCCCGAATAAGATCCAAATTTGGAAACCGGAAACATTCTTTTTTTCGTCTTCCGAGTGCTCTATATAAAGGATTCGCAATTCTTGTTTCTCTTGTATAACTTATTAGTTCAGGAGGAGTCTCTCAAGCTAGTTTCAAATTCAAGTTAATCTCTGCTGCAAATTAAGATGTCATCCAGTGGAGAACTCGCTTGCACTTACGCCACCTTGATTCTTCATGACGACGGAATTCCCATCACTGTAAGTTTTTATTACCTTTTTTTTTTCTTTTTTCTTTTTGGATACATAGAATGCCTCTTGATGTTGGGTTTGACAGTAAACTTGTTTCGTATAGGCTGAAAAGATTGCAACTTTGGTAAAGAAGGCCAATGTCCAATGTGAGTCTTACTGGCCTGGCCTCTTCGCCAAGCTTGCTGAGAAGAGGAACGTTGAAGACATGATCACCAACGTTTGTGCTACTGGTGCTGGTGCTGCCGTTGCTGTCTCTGCTTCCACAGGTGGTGGTGCAACAGCTGTTGAAGCTCCTGCCGCCGAGGAGAAGAAGAAGGAGGAAGAGAAAGAAGAGAGCGATGACGAAGATATGATTATGAATCTCTTCGACTAGAGGGCATATTGCTACTTGATGTTTTCTTTTTAGTTTATTTTGTCTAGTTGCGACGTTGTTAAGCTCATTACTGTTTTTATAAACACATAGCAATGGAAGTTTTTTATTCGTAATATACACGTGCCTCTCTGACCCTAGTAATACAGGAAAACTATATGCGTCTCCTCTAACTTGAAATAAACTCGTATATATTCTAATTTAAATTTAAAATCAAATAACTTTGCGAAATATGAATGAGGTGTTCGAGCTCTTTGTCCATTCATGGCATTCATCATCTTTCTTTGGAAATTGAGGCCGTAAGCAAAGACAAAGAAGAAAGCCAAGGACAAACCCGATATGGGTTATGACAACCAATTTAAGGAAACCGTATTCCCAGCCGAAGCTTTCTTTCAAATAAATTTGCACTGTTGAATCGACTGGCAACCCTGGAATCTGCCACTCGTTTGTCCTGTCCAACCTGAGATGTCACTAGACCGTCCAAGTAACAGGTGAAGCCTACTATTCCCTCAACTGCCACGGTAAAAAAAAATGTAACAAAAAATCGGAAAAGCTCATGCACACCCGGTGGGACTCGAACCCACAATCGCCTGATTAGAAGTCAGACGCCTTATCCGTTAGGCCACGGGTGCATTTGCCGGCAAAACTTGCTAGGACGAAAATGTCATACGGACGGCATTGCATTCCCTAGAGGATACAGAGTAATTTCAATTCAAAGAGAGTAATTTCAATTCAAAGAGAAACTCCTTAACTCATTAACTGGCAGACATTGCATAACAAAAATCTTTCCGTAACTGAAATCTATGGAAAAAAAAAAGACTTCTTAATACAACTGAAATGAAATATAAGGAAGACAAGATCAAATTATTGAGCTATCGTCATAGAAATCCTTAAGTTTCAGTTTTTCTACCGATCCAGAAACCTTTTGATTCAAACCATATAGAAGGACAAGTGAGTCTGTCCGTCTATATTCTTTGAGTTTCATCTTTTTAATCCGAGTTTACCCCTCATTTTACCATAGTTACCTTTATACTAAGGTTAGGCAAATTGGGTTGGTTTGAGAAACCGAATGGAAGATGATTTTTCTCTCTACCAGAAGCTATTTTACCCCAAGGAGCAACAATCGATGGAGACGCGGCGATTGATGGAGAAGCCGCAATTCAGTTATTTATTATTGTGATATTGTATAGACAGATCGGAGATGTGTTCTTATTTCATTGATTCAAAACTATAATCATAGAGTACAAGTATCGGTAAGAAATCTCAATTTGGTTCTGTTTGTTTATCCTAGAAATAACAATTCTCATCAAACACCACCTATAAAACCCAGTTTTGTAGAATCAAAACTATCAGTACTACCAACATCAACAAACCCAATACCAAGATTAGCTTATTTGATCTCTGGGTGAAGTGGAGATGGAGAAAGTATGAAGATAGTTGTGAAAGCATTATATCATCCATTAAATCAGTATGTATTGAAATTAGACCTTGAAGCTTCATTAAGTGAGAGATTGATTTTAGTTAAATTTGTTGAAAATGAAGATGTTTTTAGTGAGATTGGTAATGTTGAAGTTGTTGTCAGAGCTAATTTGATTACATATAGAGGACCTACTGTGGTTAGTAATACACTTCATGCTGCTGCTATTTTGATGAAGAAAGATGTGGAATGGGATTGGTTTATTAATCTCAGTGCTTCTGATTATCCTTTGGTTACACATGATGGTAAATTTCACTTCCTTTACCTTGAATCCTTGATTTTTCTAGTGGCTATTTTTTTAATTTATGTTTGTTCCAAGTGGAGGGATTGCAGTTTTCAAAAGAGATCAACTAACTCCATGGGAAATGAAATAAACATGCTGGTCTTAGTTGTTGTAGACGCCACCATACTGTGTGGTAGCTTGCATTCGTTTATGGGTTTTAACTCTTGGTTGCCATAGGCACCACAAACTCCGTGTGAATGGCATCATAATCTGTTCTTTCTGTATCAGTTGTAAATTAAGAATGAATGAATCTTGTTTATGGTGTCTTTTGAGTTTTGATCCGTCAGCTATGTTCAAGGCTGCATTCATATGCTTATAATGTGCATTGTAATCGGGTTTCCTCTGTATGAGTTGCCGATTATTTAAGAATGAATGTTGCAAAGGCATTGTTTACACTTCATAGGAAACTTTTCTTATTGGGGGTTTGGGTAGTCTGTTAGGATCTACAACATTGTTTAGATTCGGGAATTGATGTCAAATTTAACTTAGAATCTACTTATATGTCAGGAATAAGTTATTGGTTTTATATCACGGGGTATGCTCCTCGAATGCTTCTTTTGATTTGAGAAATGAGGTTTTTGGTGTACTAGATCATTAGCACTTCATTGCCCCCTTGTGCGGATTGCAGAATTACCTAACGTTTGTTCCATTTACTGCATTGTCTACGTATGATACATGGGTTCTCAGTCTTACTTTCTAAGATTGAGTGAGAAAAAAAATCAGTTTGTGGCGTAACGCCAACTTCTTAAATGCTTTAAACTTGTACTAACTGAAGAAACCTTAACTTTCAATGTGGCCAGGTTCAGATATTCTTCATACCCTTGCAGCTATGCCAAGAAACCTTAACTTTCTCGAGCATACGAGCGAAGTTGACTGGAAATAGTATGTGCACTTTTTCTCAACTATTAATAGAATTTTATAATGTATACGGGATCTGAAAGAGCGAATTGCAACACCTTACGAGACATCTTATTTGTTCTTTGGTTGATTTGCTACAGGGCACAGAGAGCCCGGCCAGTGATTATAGATCCAGGTTTATATAGCTTACAGAAGTCCGATGTGTTTTAGGTATCAGAAAAAAGAAGTCTACCTACAACATTCAAGCTATTCACAGGTGAGATTTTCCACGACGTGTTTGAATTTTCGTTGAATGATCCTATAATTCTTAAACGCTATATCTTGCACATCCAGAAATGTTCCAGCAGTAATTCAGGACAGTTAAACTTAGAACTCAACTTACTGAAACTAGACCAAGAATGTACATTAATACCTAGGCTGCTAGTTAGCTGCACATTAGGTATAGGCAAAACAGGAAAGAACAACGTTGTGCTGGCAGAACCCATCAGAAGGACCTCAACTCGCACAATTCGGTCCTCAAAAGTGGAAAAAAAGATAGTGGCGCTCTGTTATCTCATTGATATATTATGCTTTTAGGTTTTCTCAATCAGTTGACATTTACTTTTGAACATGGGTTATTGCGGTTATTCTTCTTGTGGATGTATACCTTTGCGCATATGAACTATGAGCCGTGTATGTTGCAGCAAGCTCGAGTGCTTCTGAGCGATATTCTCCTTCTGGGTTCTTTTTTGGTGTGTCGGCTATTGCTTTAGCAATTAACATGCTTTTTATTTGCCGAATGATCTTCAATGGTAATAACCACAGTACATTACTTTATTTTGATTGTTTCGTATGTATCCAAGGGACAAAACATAAAATAGTTTCCAAAGGGAATCGTATCTTGCTGCAACATTGCGAATTACTCCTAGTTGGCTAATCTGTTAATTTGGTAGTGTCTGGGAATTTATTTAGAAAGCCAATAGGGTTGATAATTTGAGTCTGAGATGAATAAGTGAAGCTGTGTTAGAGTGATGAAGAGTTAAGTGGTTTATCTGGATTATGCATGAGTTGGTTGCAGGAAATGAGCAAGGGAGATTGAGCTAGCCGTGATTCTGGTGAACCTATAGCAATTTATTACTAATATCTTGGTTGTACATCAACTGATATAGGGTGTTTTAATTGTTCCAAGTACGGTCCAATAAAATAAATAGGGTAAATCGCGAACTGTCGTATAAGATTAATAAGGTAACGAACCGAATGATCATATAAGATAAATTGGGTGTGTTGGTGGGCATGTTAACTTATTTGGATTTTCGTTTCGCAAATAAGAGATGTGCTTAATATTTGAAATTTATGGACCTTGGTTGCTAGTGGTATCATATGTTGATCCGGAAGCTTTTTCAATGTAGAAAATTATGTATGGCGGTATCATCCATAGAGCTAGAAGATTTTTCAATGCAGGAAATTATATATGGCGGTATCATCCATGCATAGAGATGGAAGCTTTTTCAATACAGAAAATCACTGCATACATCTAAGCCTTATAAATTATTCTTGTTATATTATTATTTTTTTGGTTTCATGCTGCGTGTGTTGGATTATGTTGGAGCGATGGTAAAAAAAGATGATTGTTGCTTAATGGTAAAAAGATGATTGATGCTTGTAACGAAATTCGGGACAACAATCTTAAGGTTTGTGTATTTAACTAGTTTTCAGATGGTTCATTTTCTTTTTTCTTTAGGTGTGCAAACAGATTAATCATTGAGTTTGCATTTACATTAGGCATTATGATATACCACTTGAGCTAGTGCGCAATACTTATTTTTTGTGAATTCATTCTTTTTATTTTAGCTAAAGTTCAGTTGCCATTTGATTTATGTTTCCTTTGTGTTAACAGATCCTACGAGAAATAGCCTAGCTTCACCAAGTGTTTGTCGAGAAGTTCACTTTTATAAGCAAAAAGGCAAAGTAGTGCATATTGTCTTTCAGACGTTCCTATAAAAAAAATTGGGTACCATGTTAAAACCGTTGTATAAATTTCAATGGGTACCTTATTTTTCATGCTACTATAAATTATGATGGGTAATGACTTTGCGGGTCGTATAAATTAAACTAGGTAACCAAGCCAGTCTGTAGTAAAAAAATGGGTAAATTATTTCAAGTTCCAAAGGAAGATTATTTGTTATTCGGGTATTTTGTACTCAAACTTAGTAGGCGATTGGAAGCTAGGATTATTCTTGCGGTATCCATGCCTAACTCAATAATCTTCATGTACATAAGGGTACCTATTCCTGAAGTTGCAATGCACAATGAAAATAAAAAGATGATTACATCTCGTTATGCACTACTTTGTTGAAAAATATATTCTTCATAGTTTGAACTAATATTCAAAATACACATGAAAAAAATCATAGTAAACATTAGAGTTTAAACATGTGCAACGATGAAATTTTGTATCCAGGGCTTCTAACTCTCTACCCGAGAGACATACTGATAGTGCTGATCAAACTGTATACGCCACACAATCCAATCCTATTTCTTAGGTTTCGAACATTTTCTAAACAAGCTTCAACACCCCATCTTCCCCAACGACTCACAAAACTTTTGCAAGACAAACTTGAGCACAATTGGATCTTCACTATCGCATCTGACCAAGTATCGCATCTGACCATTACAGGTCTGCACTACCACATCTGACCATTGCTTGGCCTGCGACAAATCCATCCATCATGAACAAGAAAAGGAATAAAATTAATTACTCCCTCCGTCCCTATTATATAGGCGGAATATTTGATTTTCTTAGTCCCACTAAATAGGCGGAGTTCTAGTTTCAAGGTGTTTTTTGACATATATGGCCCTATTTATGTTGTATGGGAAATTGTATTGATAATAAGACAAAGGGTAAAAATAGGAAAAAACATGAAAATTTATAAAAACCATAAAATTTCTTAATCTAAGAGATTTTGTCTTCTCCGCCTATATATTAAGGATGGAGGGAGTATTATCCACATACGAGAAACAGTAAAATGGCGTACACAACTTCTTATACACTTACTTTAGCTACTTCACCTGATCTCTCTTGGACGAACATGGACAAAAGTCTGTCCACATCAAGTCCGTCCCCTGCAATTCTTACTTAAGAAATTGTAACCTACATCAATAGTTGCTCTCTTAAAGATGGATGATCCTTGTTTTGCTTTCAAGTATGAATGCAGAACCAACTCTTATATTTTTCCCTCAGTTGCACATCAGTTTCAAATCTTTCATCTCTTACAGATTCATTGTCAATTGCAAACCTTACTCTTCTCTGAAGACCAGTTTGCTCCATATCAATAACATCTGTCAAACTCTCTGCTGTTTCGAATCCAACAGAAACACTAGCTCACTCCAGTCTCTTCCATTTCGTAAGTTTGGTCGGCCGACAAAATAAACTTCACCAGTGGTCAGCATAAAATAAATTGGGTACCCCTTTGAGAAAGTTGTATAAAATAAACTGGAAACCCCTTTAAAAATGTTGTATAAAATAAATTGGGTACAGTTGTATGTTGGTCGTATAAATAAGAACGGGTAAATGATAATCACTGTTATATAAATAATCACTGGGAACATCCTAGTCCCAGCGGCTGAAACATGATTTTTTTTAATGAATATCCACATAAAATGCTTAGGTTTGAAAAGAAACAGAATAAGGTCCACTGGGCAAAGGAGAAGTGTGTCACTTTAGTGGCAAAAGAAACCATTCTGAAAGTTGGAACTCACTAGCAGGTGTTATTGATGGTGTAAAAGTCTATTCCCAGATTCATGAAATCCAATATCAGTATTCAGTAATGACAGGCATGTCTGTTCAGGTACACTAGGGTAGGTTTGAAGGGAGTAGCACTAGTGGAAAATGGAAGTTAAACCACTGCCAAGACAAGAGGTAATATCATTAAAAACGACTGTGTTCATCAGTTGGAATATTGAAGTGGTTTTTTCCAAAACGACTGTGTTTGGGAAAGGTTGAAATCTTTAAAAAAACGACTTTCATTGACAGTATGCGGGTAAATACTGATAGACACAGTAGTTTTTCTTGCTGATATTTAATTAAAAAAAATGATTATCGGTTCAGCTGAATCCAAAGCTGATTCAACTGAATCAACAACTAAAAGCTGAATCACTAATAACGACTCAAAACTGAATTTAACAAAATTTAATAGATAATGACTTGAAAACTAAATTTGTATAGAAATGTGTACACAGTTTACAATTTCACCTATCTAAAATGTTCATCTAAAATACTTCGAGTTCCAAGTCCGGAAAACTTCTAATACTAAATTGGAAAACCTTAACCTATATTCATGTTACACAATTTACAACCATGAAGTTTCAACACTAAGTCAAGGTAAGACTTCCCCATATATACCTTCATCTTCTCGACAACCGGCTCAAATCAGGTCCATCACTCCAGCCCTAAGATGCAAACACAAAAAAACCAAGACTGCATCAATTAACAGTAAAAAATAAAAAAGAGATGGGGAATATATTCGAGACCTACAACTACACATACAAGTACCCACTCAAATAATAATTTAAAGAAAAAAAATGAACTGCAACTACATGCCAGCAGCCTTATAATACATGCTACCTTAGATAATCAAATTGATTATCTTTTATATTGATACAAATAATAGAATCAAATAGGCATTAGACAACTTACCGTAGAGGATCAACTTTAGGAAACACCACAAGAATTTGAAGGAGAACATCTAAAGTCCTGTCACAAAGAAAGACCAGAGTAAAAATTCGGACATGTCACCAAACTAACGCAACAACATATTTGATACAAAAATAGTAGTACAAGGAAATGCAAATCCACATTAGCTTAATCTTATGGTGACACATAAGACCTCACATCAGGAAATGTTCATGAGGATGTTGGTGCATTAAAAGCTAACAAAAATAAACCGAGAGTATACAAATTAGTGGACTCAACAAGAATACCTTGCTCAGTGCATTAATTGTTATGATTAATTGTTGTATATTAGCAATTTTAGCATAAGACTCTTCCTGATTTTGTACGTTGGCATTTAAAAGCAGGGAAATTAGATAGGGAAATTAGACTAGAAAGCAGAACAACATTATCTAAATTAACTAGACGATAGTGAAAGTTACTCCATGCATGTAAGAGCAAAGGAACACGAATTTTCCAACTAATAAATGTCTTCCCATGCCCATCTAATAACTTTCCTTAAGAAAGGATGCATCCCTTACCTGATTGCATAAAGGGATAAGCAGTGACGACAGATACTCGGTTTGCTTCTCTTGTGGTACACGTACATCTTCCATCCCAATCAGTAAGCCCAATTGCCTACACTCCAATGGCAGTAAATCAGAAAACATGGGAAAAACCTATGGACTGACGAAAGAAAAAACTTGTGAGAATATACCAAGCATACCTCAAATACGCTATCATGGACCCTGACGAAAACATACAACGAGACAAGTTTAAGAAGAATCCATAATACTATACGCCCAAAAATCAATCTAGCAAACTGAAATAGGATGGAAAAGGCTTTACTTACCCATGGAATGTTCAAAAGCATGAGCTTTTCTCCAATCCAAATGACCCGTTAATGCCAATGCATACTTTGCCATATCGATGTCCTGTATCAACAATCACAAATTTCAAAATTGTAACAAAAAAACGCATCGAAATCACACTTTGTTTCTATTTGAATTAGCTTGGAGACTCACATAGGTCCACCAGCTTTTTCTCTTCAACTTCCTACCAATCAGAAAACATACGAAAAATTGTAAATTTCTCAACCACGAAACAATAGGAAAGCGGTGAATTAAAAGATTGTTATAACTGTAACATACAGTTCCAAAACATGAACCCTAATCTAGTAACATACTAACAAAACCCATATTTATCAAATAGAAAAGACATTATATTTACTAAACTAGCTGAAGTAATGATCTTACAAAGCAGACCACAGATTAAACCCTAGCTTGATCGCACAAGAGCACGTTGTTAACCTTTCTCCTTTTGGTTTCTTTCGATTCAATTCTGTCCATATCACAAGATAAAACAACTTATTATAAAGTAAAAAACTTAAATTCAACATAAAAGAAGAACCTAATATAGATTTAATCATGAATTAAGATTACTACAAATCGAAACACAATTAAAAATCAAAACAAACCCGAATATCTTGCAAAGCTTCAACACATACTAACTTTTGTCAGAAAGGAATCAAGAAATTAATCTTGGCAAAATACTAACTCAACTGGCAAAATAAAATTAATCTTGTTTAACTTCGGTTCCTCCCTGATTGGTAAAGACTAGCTCAGTTAATTTTTAAATCAGTTGCAAAAGAAAAGCTAACTCACCTGTCATGTGATGCAGAAATAACCCCAAGACCAGGCATTACAACTAAACCTCGAACAGTATCTGCACAATTCCCAAATGGCTCATGAAACTAAGGCAAGCAACTGAATACACAAGTAGCATAATGTGTAACTTGAATGATGAAAGCACGATTAAGGAATGTGTTTCCGCAAGTCTTCCCTCTCCCAAGAGAAGTAAAGAATAATGTTAGTTCAAACATTATTGTACCAGTAATAAGTTCGCCTGCTGGTAACTTGATAACTGCTTGTACAGCAGATTTGTGAGCTTCCCATGACTCAGATTGTTGACCATTCCCGAAATTAGCTTATCCTGAAGTGGAACCGTTGAAGGGAATGGACAACAATGACTTTTGGATTTTAGTTTCCACTTATATTTAAAAGATTGAGAAAATGCTTTAAAGTGACTATACGAACTGTTGACAATATGAACTTTTGGATTTTAGTTTGGTATGGTTCCAAGTCGACCAAAACTTATATTTAAAAGATCTTTTCATCAAGGCAAATCTATGTACATGATTTTAGATCACACTATAGAATCTAAAAAAGTATTATGGACCCTTTAGTAGATAGTAGACTGCATACTAACGCCCCGGCCGATCTGCAAATGAATCTCAAATTATAAATAGCTTTTTTGCAAATCTAAAGTTGACAAGGCTATCAATGGGAAAGAGAGCAAAATTTTAGAATCAAGAATCAAGGGGTGTGCTCCATGCTGCTTACCCACCACATTTCTTGTTAAATAACCTCCTACACTCCGATCCTTTGTAAATATTTGGTCTCGCACACATAAAATGAAAGTAAAGAGTGGACTTTATTTACCACACATTCATTTTCCAACAAATTTTTTTTCGAAAGAGACTGGCTTTGTTAGTTTGGTGGTACGTTGAAAGGCCGGATTAGGTGATGAACTTGGTCCCTAGAGAAAATATTTTCCCATTCTAGGAAAATATATATTGGTCAATCAAGTGGATAAAACTCTTTTGTAATTCAATTGGTTGACTTGGAACCATACCAAACTAAAATCAAAATTGAAGTCATTTTGCAAGGCTAAGGTTGAGAAAATGCTTACAAAGAATTGTATCAAATTTAGTTTTTACCGTTTGCAATGAGGGAATTGTATATGCCGACAGAATTTGAATCAGAAATGTGGATTCCATCTGTATTAGGACTAAGGGCAGGTGAAAGTATGGACAGTCTCTCAATGCGTACGCTATTGCAACCTTGGAATATCATGTGGAATCGAGGACTGTTTTTGAATTGTTAGGTCACCCACCATCGATTAGAGCTCATGAAAAACCCGATTAACGAAAAAAAAAAAACAAAGAATGAAATCAATATCGTTTAGCATTATTTACATAAACTCTTTTATGATTTAATCTTCGATTGTCATCACTTCATACTTACAGTGGGCCGGCCGCAAGTCTTAGGGCGGTGTCGTTCCATTAGGACCTTGTAATTAATTTTGAAGTAAGAAATGAGTAAAATTAAAATCGAAATTTCAATAAAAGGTTGCGTAAAAATGAATGAAGGTTCTTGAAATTACCCCGTGAGGTTTTGGGAAGCCCCACCATTGTTGTCCATTCCCTTCAACGGTTCCACTTCCGTAAAAGTCATTCCATCAACAACAAAAAACCCAAATCAAATCAAAACCCTTTATTCAAAGCAGCATTAAAAACCCCTTAAACTAATTTAAGAGTCTTTGTACCAACAAGATTTGTTCACTCCTTGAGGAGTTCCGTTGAATGTAAAACTAGAGAAGGAAACACCTTACCGCAAAAACGAGAGAAGATGAAGAGAAATTAGATCGTTAATAATACAAAAAGTCTATCAAATTCATCAAATAAGAACAATATTGATATTACCCTGATGATTTCAGGAGCAAAGAAACTAGATCTAGGGTAATAAATTTTGCTATTAATTTCTGTTGATACATACGTTTTGATTTTGAAATAGGGATTATGATGAAGCTACGATTTGTGAAAGTGAGTTCGATCTGTAATGTAAAGTGAGGTTCGTCTTTGATTTCTTATTGATGAGAAACAAACTGAATTTTTATTTCTTGGAGGATTTATTGAATTTGAGTATGAGAATGAAATAATAAGAAAGCTTGTGAAAATTGAACTGTTAATGGTGATAAAAGTAAAGAGTTAATGATTTTGGGATGAAGAAGATGGGATATCTTGCCGAAGAAGGGGATCTCGAATGAGTTAAGGTACTAAAGAGAGAAACGTGTGGGTATTAACGCCTGGTACTATAGAAACTAGTTTCTCCCATTCACTCGATAAAAGAGCCATTCTAATAGAAACGTATGGGTAAAAATCGTTTCTAGTTCGATTTCAGAAGTAGTTTAAAAATTATCCACTAGGTGAGTGAGAAACAATCGATTCAAACCCTAAACAAATGTGACCTATAAAAATAGAAACACGTGAGCACTTTATTTCACAAGATTCGAGAGATCAATTTTTCTATTTCCGCTCCATTTATGCAAGTCAAATGTTTTTCTCATAATGCCTAAACCAAGAAATGGCCGTTCCGATTAAGACTTGCTTTTCACGGTCATCTTGCAGGGTGAGTGGAGGAGAAGGGTTGATTTGGGGAGGGAAGCAAAGAAAGGTGTTGAGGAGAGTAGTATCTCGACTTGTATCATGGGAAAAGCGAGAAGCTTGGGAAGATTGCAAGAGGTGGAAGCTTTTTTGGGAGAGCTTGCAAAAGTTGCCTTTACGAGAGTGTAGTATTTTTCTCCGACCGAGACTTGTTGCAAGAGGTGGAAATGGGAGAGTAAGACCTATTTATACAAGTCGAGATTAAGAATTTATACGAGATTGAAACGGCCTCATGAAGGAAGAGAGTAAAGGGTGAAATAATGGGAGGAGGTGGTAACCGCATGGTTTAATGGGCGAAAACGTTTTTCACCATTATTTCCTCTTTTATTTGACCGCTTTATTCCTTTTCACGCTTTCTTAATGTGAGCGTAGTGTAAGCTGCATGCTGTGACCGCCAAACCAAAACCCTAAAGAAGCATCCCCAGGTTTGTGTCGATGTCTCGAGTGTTGGTTGCATCTTGAGTGCAAGTGGCGCCGCTAGTGGCGCGTGTGGCATGTGCCAATGGCATGTGCGAATGCCTTGGTGGTAGGTTGCACGGTTTGCAAGTTAGGTTACCATATGCGTGTGTGTTTGGCATGTGCGGAATGCCTTGGTGGTAGGTTGCACGGTTTGCAAGTTAGGCTACCAGCGTGTGTGTTTGGCATGTGCCAATGGCATGTGCCAATGACATGTGCGGAATGCCTTGGTGGTAGGTTGCACGGTTTGCAAGTTAGGCTACCAGCGTGTGTGTTTGGCATGTGCCAATGGCTCGTGCGGCCATGTTGACCTAGTTGCAAGTCTTGCAAGCCTAGGGCGCTATATTTGGCGTGGGCCAAAGGCATAGCGGCTTAGAAATATGGCTTGCGGCACGTGTTGGCATGTGCCAATGGCACGTGCGGCCATGTTGACCTAGTTGCAAGTCTTGCAAACCTAGGGCGCTATGTTGGGCGTGGGCCAAAGGCATAGCGGCTTAGAAATATGGCTTGCGACACGTGTTGGCATGTGCCAATGGCACGTGCGGCCATGTTGACCTAGTTGCAAGTCTTGCAAACCTAGGGCGCTATGTTGGGCGTGGGCCAAAGGCATAGCGGCTTAGAAATATGGCTTGCGGCACGTGTTGGCATGTGCCAATGGCACGTGCGGCCATGTTGACCTAGTTGCAAGTCTTGCAAACCTAGGGCGCTATGTTGGGCGTGGGCCAAAGGCATAGCGGCTTAGAAATATGGCTTGCGGCACGTGTTGGCATGTGCTAATGGCACGTGCGGCCATGTTGACCTAGTTGCAAGTCTTGCAAAACCTAGGGCGCTATGTTGGGCGTGGGCCAAAGGCATAGCGGCTTAGAAATATAGCTTGCAGCACGTGTTGGCATGTTCCAATGGCACGTGCGGCCATGTTGACCTAGTTGCAAGTCTTGCAAACCTAGGGCGCTATGTTTGGCGTGGGCCAAAGGCATAGCGGCTTGGAAATATGGCTTTATAAGACGTGTTGGCATGTGCCAATGGCACATGCGGCCATGTTGACCTAGTTGCAAGTCTTGCAAACCTAGGGCGCTATGTTGGGCATGGGCCAAAGGCATAGCGGCTTAGAAATATGGCTTGCGGCACGTGTTGGCATGTGCCAATGGCACATGTGGCCATGTTGACCTAGTTGCAAGTCTTGCAAACCTAGGGCGCTATGTTTGGCGTGGGCCAAAGGCATAGCGGCTTGATTTGGCATTGTTGCCATGGTGCGCAGTATGCGACTTGGTTTGGCATTGTTGCCATGGTCAAAAGATGCGGCTTGGTTTGGCATTGTTGCCATGGTGCAGCGAAGATGCGGCTTGGTTTGGCATTGTTGCCATGGTGCGCAAAGATGCGGCTTGGTTTGGCATTGTTGCCATGGTGCGCGATGCGGCTTTGGTTTGGCATTGTTGCCATGGTGCGCAGCATGCGGCTTGGTTTGGCATTGTTTCCATGGTGCGCAGCATGCGGCTTGGTTTGGCATTGTTGCCATGGTGCGCAGGGTGCTGCTTGGTTTGGCATTGTTGCCATGGTGCGCAGCATGCGGCTTGGTTTGGCATTATTGGAATGGTGCGCAATATGCGACTTGGTTTGGCATTGTTGCCATGGTGCGCAGGGTGCGGCTTGGTTTGGCATTGTTGCCATAGTGCGCAGTATGCGGCTTGGTTTGGCATTGTTGCCATGGTGCGCAGGGTGCGGCTTGGTTTGGCATTGTTGCCATAGTGCGCAGGGTGCGGCTTGGTTTGGCATTGTTGCCATAGTGCGCAGTATGCGGCTTGGTTTTGGAATTAGGGTTCTGTGTTGAAAACCCTAATCTGGTATTTTGAAAAAATACCCTTATTAATTATTTACACCTGAGTTAAATGCTCTTAGTTAATGTGTTGCGGGTAACACTAGGTCATGGGGTTTTACGATTTTACCCCTTGTCTAAAAACCACCATCAACATTAAGTCCCCCGCTAGCTCGGAACGGGGGCTTTGTTGCGAGGTAAGCATAAGATGGTGACAAACTATTAACAAAGAAACCGTAAAGAAAATTGAAGGAGGCTTGTCCGACCTTTTATAAATAGGATTTGGAATCCTTGCCTCCGGTAGTTTTGCACAAATGGGAGGCTGGCACATTGGTGGGCCCGATGAAGCTTAGGCGACGTTGGGAAGTTGGCATGAGTTGGGAAACTGAGTGGGCTAGCTGGTGGGACCGGCGCAAAGTGTAGAAGCCGTGCGTGCACTCGCAGTTGGCGCAATTGGTGGGGGAGGGTGCGGCTTGGGCGACGTTGGGAAGTTGGCATGAGTTAGGAAGCTGAGTGTGCTAGCTGGTGGGACCGGCGCAATGTGTAGAAGTCTTGCGTGCTTGCAGGTTGGCGCAATTGGTGGGGCCGGTGCAGCTTGGGCGACGTTGGGAAGTTGGCATGAGTTGGGAAGCTGAGTGTGCTAGCTGGTGGGACCGGCGCAATGTGTAGAAGTCTTGCGTGCTTGCAGGCGTGACTTGGGCGGCCATTGGGAGGTCGGCGCAATTGGTGGGGCCGGTGTAACTTGGAAGCCGTGCTTGCAGGCGTGACTTATGTAAATAAAGAGGGAGCAGACGTTTCTTCAGACAGCAAAGTTTCCTTATTTTGCTTTCCTTCACGTGCGGCCTCCATTAGGGCATCATCCATGCCAAAAAATCTGGAAGCATTATGTCTTTCATTGCTCCCTTTCCTTTTTTTTTAAGGTTCCGTATTCATATCCAACGTGAATGTATCGTCTCCCTTGTTTGAGAAGGGGTTCTTCTTGTTGATTCCCCTTTTCCTTTGCTTTGCCGGTGCGTTTTGTTCTTCTTTTTTGTTCACGCCATCCTCTTTTTATATGCGTATAGACATGATGGAATTTGATCATCTTTCCATTTCTTGCAGTGTATGATGGGATCTTCCAGAGACGGCCGTGCCTTTAACCTTTTGGAAAAGGACTTCAGAATCGGTGGAGATCGATCTTCTTCTCTTGAGGAGGTATTGGTTGGGGTTGAATCTTTGTTCCATGAAGCTAACGAAATTATTAAGGACCTCCCTTCCATCTATCCTCACGAAAAACAGGTGCATGTTCGGACTCTCTTGGGTTCAGTGGACGCGGAGGAGAACGCCATGATTCTTGATTTTGATGTGAATGAATAAAAAAACTTCATTCGAAGTGTCGACGAGAAAACTTTCGAAGGAGTATATGATAGAAGCGAGACAGCCTTTGAAGTTGATGTCAAAGGTGTTATTAATGATAATCTGAGGGGGTCATGGTGGCGTATCTCGGAACAGGTTGTCGGGGAGGACACTGCTGCCGCTGTGGCTGCTTCGGGATGGGATGTTGAGGTTGCCGCTGCTAAAACCGCTGAATGGAACCTTTGTTGCCCGAAGGATTGCTGGGGGAAATGCTTGAAGATATCTTTGCCCGAAGGGACTTGCGCCTCATCCTTCGAGGGCTAGTTCCTCCTTTTGTTTTTCTCGTTATTTTGCTTAGTTCCCCGATGTTTTTCCCTTCTTTTTTTTGTAAACACATCTTTCCCTTCTTCTTCATCAAGAAACCTTTTGCTTCATATATATATATATATTTTTGAAAGGGGTTGTGGTATGATGGCTCGCAATGGTTTTCTGGGTTTTTCTGATGTATTTCTCCGATATCTGAAGGATTCGCTCGGGAAGAGATATATTTATTTATTTATTTTTATTTTTTGACAAAAGGGGAGATCTCCAGGGAAAAATACAAACGATGTATTCATCCTGGGGAAGTACAGCTATTAAGAGGAATGATTCAAAGGAAGTACTGAAAAGGGGAGTGATTGGGAAATACAGCATTTTAGGGATTGGATTCCTTGAGCCATCGCGAGTGAACTATCACGCCTTCAGGTGTGTCGGTATTGATGAGCTTGCAATATCCTCCCAAAAGGGTATCCGAAACTGTGCGAAACTCGCTTTCACCTTCCTCGGGCAAATCCATCTTTACTGTCATCCTCCCAACTTGAAACAAGCTTTCCTTAACCACTACATCTCCGATTGAAAACGGGTTCAGACGTCGTGTAACCATTTGAGCCTTGGCTTAGTTGGTTTCCCTAGAAGCTTCCAAGCTTCTTGCAAAGTGTTCGAATGGTCCAGCTCCCCATTCACATTTTTTGACAGCGTTCGTGCGGTTGTTGGCCGAGTCCCCATGACAGAATGGGGAAGAAAAGGCCGGTTGCTGAGAAAAGGTTGCTCGGTCAGACTTACTTGCATTTGAAAATCATGGGATAGCGCCAACGGGTCCTCTTCGGACGCTTGGGTTCCTTTAACAGCTCGTTGATGTGATAACCCGTGGGACGGTTTGTTGGGAATCCCTTCGGGCAGGGATGTCGGCAGAGGGTGTACGTCCAGTTTTGCTTTGTTGTCGAGCACCCATAAGCGTCCCAAAATCATGTCATGATCTAGTTCTTTGACAATGTGGAACTTGATGTGCGTTATAGCGTCTCCCATCTCGATCTCTAGGTTGATGTAGCCATGCGCGTTCAAAGCCTCTCCTCTCAAGCTCTTAATCACAGACGGGAATTAGGTAGCGTCTTGTTTTGTAAATCCTATTTGCCTTTAGTGTCTTGAAAGTGATGATGTTGTGGTCGAGGTCGTGTCGATGAGCGTGTCGTCAAATTCATTACCTCTTAAACGGACGTGGTCAGCAGTCCCAGGTTCTCCGCTTCGCTTGTGTGGGAAGCTTGAGCCCTTGGCGTGGATTCCGAGGGGAGAAAAAGCCGTTTGTTTGATACAACACGATTGAGAGCTGCGAAAATATCTTGGCGCTGAACCTTGGAAAGATAGAGAATTTCGCATACATGTCGCATCATGGATTGTACGGTCTCGTGCACGGAGTCCCCAGAGGAACCGCAGTTTCTTATTGGGAGTGGGTCTCGATGCACTCTTTCGTCTCCTAGTTGGAGTTCTCCCGCTTCTATCCTTTCTTTGAAAATATGCTTTAGTCTGTTGCAATCGCTAGTCGGGTGGTGAACGAACTCGTGGTAATGGCAAAGATTTGGGGTTTGCCATCTCGGCCTTAGTTGGTGGACGTCCCGAGCGGTGGCAATATGATGACATCATCTTGAACCCAGCTTCTAGGAGGTCAATCACCCCTCGATGGGGAATGGGAAATCAAGGATATTTCCTTCGGCCTCTCGATGCCGCACAGAGTTTTAGTGGCGATCTTCCGTTGCGAGGGCTCCCGTTGCGCCGGGCTTCACGTTTCTGGCTGGTGGCTCGTAGTTGCGGCTTTCCTTTTTCCTCTTTCGTTCACTATGTTCACGGAGGATGAGCCGGCATTAAATTGTTTGTTGATGAGGCGCCTACTCCCGCGAGTTTCACGTGCGTCTTCAGTTCGAGTTGGCCTAGTCCTTTCCAAAGAATGCCGGGTCTTGTTGTTGCAGATCGTCCGCGGCCTCATGGAGTTCGGAGAATGTTTGGAAACGCAAGTTTTCTAGCAGGGCGCGGTAGATTGGGACCATACCGATGATGCATGCGTTTACCAATTGTTGCTCGGCCACGTTTGGGTCGTGATAATGAAAGTGCTTGAACCCTAAACCTTTTGACGAAATCATTCTGGATGTTCGTTATCCCAATCGGTACATTCTCCCGAGGTCTGAAAAGGTAACTTGTTGAGACACGAAGAAATACTTCCTCAAAACGCGGTGACCATGCTACTCCAGATTGGGAATGCTTCATTCGGTGGGATGTTGTTGTACCATGTATACGCCTTCCGTTAAGTGATCTTGAAAATTCCCTTAAACGAAGAACGTGATTATATTCATGTTCACCCAAGGATTCCAGGAAACGAGAAACATGTTCGCGTGCATTCCCGGGCACCATCGTACAGGTAAATTGAGGGGAAGAGTACCCCCTTGGGAGAGGGATTCTCTGTATTTCGGATGGGTAAGGGGGTTGGTGATGATGCACATCGAACTCATCATGCTTGATTCGGTCGCGTAGGAGTTGTTCCAAATCTTCTCTCGTGACGAAGTTTGGTGGTTGATTTCTCTCCAACGGACTCTAGTGCGAGTTTCTTCATCCGTGGAGGCGTGCCCTGCCGAGGTGCCGTGCGTCGTGGTTGTTGGAGATGCTTCTAGGCGTCTCGGAGGATGCGACTCACGGGGTAGTCGCTCTGTCGTGGTTTTGAGAAAGGTGAGCACCTCCTTTGTGTTGAAACCATGTCTGTGCCTGGGCTCGCGAGCGTCTCCTGTCGTTCTATCAAATCGGCGATGGTGACGTAAGGGCGACTTCCTCCGGTCCCTCCGGTCTCTCGTCCGTCGACGGGGTAATTGGAGCCTTAGTTGCCTGGAGGCGCCATGTCGGAAGAAGCATTCGGGGTCGCGGTGGCGCCTCTAGCTCCGGGTGATGGGGGCGTGACACCTGAAGAGATATTCTCGTTGCCGTGATTAGAGGGTTGTGCAGAGACGCTAGAGGAGGCAGCTGCTTTGGCCCTGGTGATGGGCGGTGTTACACTTACGGGAGTGCATTCGATGTTGCTGTTGTCAGCTGGTGAAGTAACAACGTTATGGGGAGAGACGCCAACATCGTGGATGCGTTACCGATGTTCTCTGCAGCGCTCCAGATCCGAGTTCTACCATGTTGGGATTTGACGTTCGGAAAACGAAATCGGGAGTTGGAGTTGGTATTGTAGCCGATAGATCAATCCTCCCACTGTGGTCGCCAATTGTTTATAGGTAAAAATCGTTTCATCGATTTCAAGAAATTTGTAGGTGAGTGAGAAACCGATTCAAACCCTAAACAAATGTGCCGCACG
The DNA here is from genome assembly GCA_023531295.1 of Papaver armeniacum. Classification (NCBI taxonomy): domain Eukaryota; kingdom Viridiplantae; phylum Streptophyta; class Magnoliopsida; order Ranunculales; family Papaveraceae; genus Papaver; species Papaver armeniacum. The sequence continues at coordinate 55,097 of JAJJWW010010672.1, forward strand.
TGAGCACTTTATAGATTCGAGAGATCAACTGCACAAGTCCGGCCTAAACCAAGAAATGGCCATTCCAGACTTGCTTCGGTCACAAAGTGGAGGAGAAGGGTTGATTTGGGGAGGGAAGCAAAGAAAGGTGTTGAGGAGAGTAGTATCTCGACTTGTATCAGAAAGTAGAAGCTTGGGAAGCTTGCAAGAGGTGGAAGCTTTTGGGAGAGCTTGCAAAGTTGCCTTTCGAGAGTGTAGTATTTTCTCCCGACCGAGACTTGTTGTCCGGTGGAAATAGGTAAGACCTATTTATACAAGTCGAGATTGAAACGTACCGGCCTCATGAGGAAGAGAGTAAAGGGTGAAATAATGGGAGGAGGTGGTAACCGCATGGTTTAATGGGCGAAAAACGTTTTCACCATTATTTCCTCTTTTATTTGACCGCTTTATTCCTTTTCACGCTTTCTTAATGTGAGCGTAGTGTACGCCGCATGTCAGACCGCCAAACCAAAACCCTAAAGAAGCATCCCCAGGTTGTGTCGATGTCTAAAGTGTTGGTTGCATCTTGAGTGCAAGTGGCGCCGCTAGTGGCGCGTGTGGCATGTGCGGAATGCCTTGGTGGTAGGTTGCACGGTTTGCAAGTTAGGTTACCAGCGTGTGTGTTTGGCATGTGCCAATGGCATGTGCGGAATGCCTTGGTGGTAGGTTGCACGGTTTGCAAGTTAGGCTACCTGCGTGTGTGTTTTTGGCATGTGGAATGCCTGGTGGTAGGTTGCACGGCTTGCAAGTTAGGCTACCGGCGTGTGTGTTTGGCATGTGCCAATGGCTCGTGCGGCCATGTTGACCTAGTTGCAAGTCTTGCAAGCCTAGGGCGCTATATTTGGCGTGGGCCAAAGGCATAGCGGCTTAGAAATATGGCTTGCGGCACGTGTTGGCATGTGCCAATGGCACGTGCGGCCATGTTGACCTAGTTGCAAGTCTTGCAAACCTAGGGCGCTATGTTGGGCGTGGGCCAAAGGCATAGCGGCTTAGAAATATGGCTTGCGGCACGTGTTGGCATGTGCCAATGGCACGTGCGGCCATGTTGACCTAGTTGAAAGTCTTGCAAACCTAGGGCGCTATGTTGGGCGTGGGCCAAAGGCATAGCGGCTTAGAAATATGGCTTGCGCACGTGTTGGCATGTGCCAATGGCACGTGCGGCCATGTTGACCTAGTTGCAAGTCTTAAACCTAGGGCGCTATGTTGGGCGTGGGCCAAAGGCATAGCGGCTTAGAAATATGGCTTGCGGCACGTGTTGGCATGTGCCAATGGCACGTGCGCCATGTTGACCTAGTTGCAAGTCTTGAAACCTAGGGCGCTATGTTGGCGTGGGCCAAAGGCATAGCGGCTTAGAAATATGGCTTGCGCACGTGTTGGCATGTGCCAATGGCACGTGCGCCATGTTGACCAAGTTGCAAGTCTTGCAAACCTAGGGCGCTATGTTTGGCGTGGGCCAAAGGCATAGCGGCTTGGAAATATGGCTTGCGGCACGTGTTGGCATGTGCCAATGGCACATGCGGCCATGTTGACCTAGTTGCAAGTCTTGCAAACCTAGGGCGCTATGTTGGCGTGGGCCAAAGGCATAGCGGCTTAGAAATATGGCTTGCAAGACATGTTGGCATGTGCCAATGGCACATGCGGCCATGTTGACCTAGTTGCAAGTCTTGCAAACCTAGGGCGCTATGTTTGGCGTGGGCCAAAGGCATAGCGGCTTGATTTGGCATTGTTGCCATGGTGCGCAGTATGCGGCTTGGTTTGGCATTGTTGCCATGGTGCGCGTGAGATGCGGCCTGGTTTGGCGTTGTTGCCCTGGTCGCGAAGATGCGGCTTGGTTTGGCATTGTTGCCACGGTGCGCATATGCGCTTGGTTTGGCATTGTTGCCAGATGCGGCTTGGTTTGGCATTGTTGCCATGGTGCGCAACATGCGGCTTGGTTTGGCATTGTTGCCATGGTGCGCAAAGATGCGGCTTGGTTTGGCATTGTTGCCATGGTGCGCAAAGATGCGGCTTGGTTTGGCATTGTTGCCATGGTACGCGTGGTGCGGCTTGGTTTGGCATTGTTTCCATGGTGCGCAAGATGCGCTTGGTTTGGCATTGTTGCCATGGTAAAGATGCGGCTTGGTTTGGCATTGTTGCCATGGTGCGCGTGGTGCGGCTTGGTTTGGCATTGTTGCCATAGGCGCAAAGATGCGGCTTGGTTTGGCATTGTTGCCATGGTGCGCAGGTGCGGCTTGGTTTGGCATTGTTGCCATAGTGCGCAAAGATGCGGCTTGGTTTGGCATTGTTGCCATGGTGCGCAGTGGTGCGGCTTGGTTTGGCATTGTTGCCATAGTGCGCAATATGCGGCTTGGTTTTGGAATTAGGTTCGTGTTGAAAACCCTAACGGCATTTTCAAAAAAAATACCCATATTAATTATTTACACCTGAGTTAAATGCTCTTAGTTAATGTGTTGCGTGTAACACTAGGTCATGGGGTTTTACGATTTTACCCCTTGTCTAAAAACCACCATCAACAAGTACGAGCAAAACTTTAGACACGTAGTGTATACATATAAATGCAAGTTTTGGTGCCCTACCTTTTGCATGTGCCATTTTTTGTTGGCTTAATCCTTCCACCTCTGAAGCGTTCCCTTGTTCGGCATCTCTGCATATTAGATAGATACTCAAACTAAAAAGTCTCCAAATAACCTTCTGAAGTGCCTGCAGGGGTGCTATCCTCCCCATCCCGGATTGTTTGCTTTCTTTTCTTTGGCCAGTTTCATCTTTTCCTATTTTGTAGCATACTCATCATTAAATTATCAACAAATGTTGTTATCAAGATCATATCATCTTGGAGCACACATAGCTTACATAGTTGACCAAACTCTGCTTCCTCCACCATTTGAATCTGCCTAGGTGACAACTTCTTCCTCATGCATACTTCAAGTTTTTGTGCGTGGTATAGTTGTGGACCAGTTTCCTTTCATGCACACAATTAGTATTTGCTGCATATTAGTCTATAGTAAGAATGCATTTAAAATAAAATAAAATAATAGCACTGCCTGTTCTACCTGTCCTTAAGAATTTTGGCCGTTATATGTGATGTTTGAACGTGCAAATGGCTTCTGTCTTTAGGACAATCACTCAAACTGGATGCAGCCCCCATACTGACTTTTGACAACGCCATGTTCACCTTCAAATAAACAGGAATAGATACTTGTTTAAGAATTATTAGATTCAACCGTGGACCATAAACAGAATTATGAAATTCAAAACATTCTCTGGAAATGATGCGACCAAGTGTGATGTTTGACTAATTTTTCACGATGCGAATGATAGAGGTCATTACAGTTCAAAATATGAGCATCACAATTGGAGTCATTACAGTTATACATAGAAAAGGTAGACCAGCTCATAAAAATCTCAGGTTCCATTATATGGTTCCAAAATGATGACCATTTAGCCATTTTCACAAACGGGTAGTATGCAGTTAAGAAACTCAGCACAAGACCTTATTTTTGGTGGAAATCAAGACTCATCTGCATGCATAAAACTTTACATTTTAATAAAGCACTTAGCGGTTAAACAACTCAACATATTTATTGCAATCAGATCAACATTGTTTCATTTATACTATTGGAAAATGAAATTATCGGGGAAGTGAAACCCTAAATTGAAAAAATTTGTTAATAGTGTACAAGAAAACAACAATCAATAACGAAGTTTGACACAGTAAACTATACACACGCTTAATAGCAACATAATCACAATCGAAAGAAGATTAGTGATTTTAGATCACCTGGCGGTCCGTCTCTGCTACTAGTTTCACTCATCGGAGAAGATAAAGACCAAGAGTAAAGTGAAAATGAAAACATTGTAGAACTGAGGGAGATTGAAACAAAAAAGAGGAACAAAACATTTGCGTTCGGATTATGATTTACTGGTACGAATTATTTACTCTACCTGGATCAGTATGGTTGAGTTAACCACAAAGGGCTATAACGTATTTTACTGTTAACCAGGCTTGACCGACTTCACTCAGTCCGTCAATATCGCTTGACTGATACCTTGACCATCCATAAGGTTTGACTCAAACCTCAGGATTTCTGTGAAGATTGCTCCAGATTATTTAGCCAGCACACATCAACAATGCAACTACTAAAAGTGAAGGCCAAATACATCCTGGTAGAGACACTCTGCCAAACCTTCACACTGACTAATTTCCAATAGTTTCATCTTTCTGCCTTGTCCATTTTTCGCAAGCCAATATGCACCATCATTCTCATTTATTCTACTCCCTGTCACATCGAAGAAGGCAAGACCTCTATCATAAAGCTCCTTGATATCAGAAAAGATATCCAAAACGAGTTTATAAATTTTTTCATGATCCACTTTGTAAATGCTAAACAGCAGAAACAGATTACAGTCTTTGCAGGGAGTTTCAACACTCTTCAATTTCTGACCACATCTACAAATTTTCCTGCGACTCCAACTGGCCATCACGTAATAAGCAACGTCTTCAGACCTACAGTAAAGATAGAATGGGGAGACATCATACTCTTTGGCGAGCTTTATACCTAAAGAAACACCTTCCAATTGGTGATAGAATGACGAGACACGGTCATCTTCACAAACAAGCTTCGACCAACCAACTATCGGCCGTTGACAAGAATCACGTAACTGTTGGTACGAATCACAAACAAGCTTCGTCCATGTAGAAACTGTTGGTACGAATCTCATAAACTTGTTTTTTAGCTTTGATGTGAGCCTTAATTGCATTATCATCCTTGTTTCCCCATTCAGAGCATAATTCATCAAACCACTTTGTCCTTGTTGGAACGAAAACCTCTTCTTCATAATCTTCTTCAGACGTATCTACGTTATTCTTAGTTCTACTACATAAAATACCCGGATGATTTTTGCAATGTAATTCTCTATACACCTGCTTTAATATGGATTTTTCGTCTTCATCTACTTGCAGGATGTCACGTATTTGTCTCGGATCATCTGTACGCATATCCATAACACCTTCTCCTCCAAAAAGAGATGCTAAGTAGTATGTAGGTTTTAAGCAGATGAAGGGTCTTCAAGTTTCTCCCAAGAAATCAATGTAACAACTTAATCCAACTGGATATTACTGCAACTTCCTCAATGGTTACCGGGTTTTAGGGTTACACAAGATGAGATCGATAGTTTGGGTTATAGAAGAGGAGATTGGGTTTAGAGATTCAAAAATACTATGCGACTCAGGAACGAAAGAGATTTTTACAGGGAGATGAAGATCTAGAAGAAGAAATCACCATGGTGTATCTCCATCGAGTTTTTTTCTCTCTCCCACACAGATTGTAAATACAAAAACTCAAAATTTAAGTGTCATCTAAAAAGTAGGATCCGGAAACTTGAAAATTAAAGTCTCGGTCCAAAACCATACGGAAACTCGGTCTCGGCGGTTCACATTCCAAATCCCTCTCCACGACCAATTAGGCAATCTCCAACAGGCAGTTGGGAAGACGTGTGGTCGACACAAGTTAGGCCCTTGCCCAAACGAATAAGACCGAAATTTGGAAACCGGAAACCAGTGGGAAACATTCTTTTTTTCGTCTTCTGAGTGCTCTATATAAAGGATTCGCAATTCTTGTTTCTCTTGTATAACTTATTAGTACAGGAGGAGTCTCTCAAGCTAGTTTCAATCAAATAATCTCTGCTGCAAAGATGTCTTCCAGTGGAGAACTCGCCTGCACTTACGCCACCTTGATTCTTCACGACGACGGAATTCCCATCACTGTAAGTTATTATTATTTTATTTTTTTTGGTATATAAAATTAATGCCTCTTGATGTTGGGTTTGACATTAAACTTGTTTCCTATAGGCTGACAAGATTGCAACTTTGGTAAAGAAGGCCAATGTCGAATGTGAGTCTTACTGGCCTGGCCTCTTCGCCAAGTTGGCTGAGAAGAGGAACGTTGAAGACATGATCACCAACGTTGGTGCTTCTGGTGCTGGTGCTGCCGTTGCTGTCTCTGCTTCCACAGGTGGTGGCGCAACAACTGTTGAAGCTCCTGCTGCCGAAGAGAAGAAGAAGGAGGAAGAGAAAGAAGAGACCGATGACGAAGATATGATTATGAATCTCTTCGACTAGAGGGCCTTGATGTTTTCTTCAGTTCTGTTCTGGTTACGACGTACGTTTGTTAAGCTCATTATTGTTTTTATAAACACATAGCAATGAAGTTTCTCTCTGACCCTAATAATACTGGAAAACCAGATATATGCCATATATATTCATGGCATTCATAATCTCCTTTGAACGAAGATTAAAAAAAATGTAACAAAAACCTACCGCACACCCGGTGGGACTCGAACCCACAATCGCCTGATTAGAAGTCAGACGCCTTATCCATTAGGCCACGGGGCATCTGACGGCAGATCTGGGTACGAGATTTCTGTCATACAGGATGACCAGCGTCCCTTGTGGCGGAAATCATTTATATCCGGCCCGCGGGGTCGAGGGGATCACCCATTCTCTCTCACCCGGAACTACCGGCCGCGGGAAGTGTAGCACTTCTGTTTAGTGGGAATGTTATTTATGCCCCTACTATCCATGGGTCATGTACAAACACCCTTATGGGTCTTTACAAATACCCCTAATGGCATAATTAAAATTATGGATAAAAAAATAATTCACCTAATCCCCTTTTTAACCTTGACTTCATATACTCCATCTTCTTCTTATTCTCACTCGAAGAAGAATAATGAAACTCTCTCCATCTCCATCTCCGTCGCCACTATAGCCACCAGCACCATCTTCGCCTCCGCCACCACCATCTTCATCCCTGCTACTTCATCTTCTTCTTATTCTCACTCGAGAAAAAATAATGAAACTCTCTCCATCTCCATCTCCGTCGCCACTACGCCCACCAAGACCATCTTCGCCTCCGCCACCACCATCTTCATCCCCTCGCCATTATCGGATTTTGTCGCTACCTAAACCACCACCTATAGCACCACACCCAACTCTTAATTAATCGATTTTGATTTAGATACAAAACTAATCTCGCAAATCAACGAGAAAATAGATTTCAAAACTTAGATCTCGGTGAGGAATCGACGATAAAACAATCTTCGATGAGAAATCAACACCACCACCACCGTTACAATGACGACCTCCATCGTTTCAACAACAACAACTTCCTTTTCCGGATAAAAATGAAAACTAAGGTATGATTTAGAGATTTGAAATTAAAAATCAAATCAAACTAATTTTTGATTCAAAGAATTTAGAGTTTGATGTTTCAATTTCGAAATTTTTCGATCTTTGTTGCATGATTTATCAAATGGAGATGGATTCTTCATGGATCGATACGAAACGATTGTGTATTGGTGATTTTTACATTACAAAGGCCGGATTAATCATGAGGTGGAGTTTCAAGACAAAAATCAAGTGCGTAATGGGTTCTCAAGGCAGATATTCAAATAAGGTTAAATGGTTTTGTGTGGTGGATGTATAGGTCTCAGCTTATGAGATGGAAGGTCATGGTGTTTGGTGGTCAAATGGGTGTTGATTAGTTTGGTTTTTGAGTTCGAGTTGGTGGTGTTCTCGGTGATTTTGGGATAACAAAACAAATGGAGGAATGAGATGTTGTCGCTACTTTGTGAGATTGAGACTCACAGAGAATCGTATATGGTTTGAAGACAACTTTGGGCTAGTTACTTTCACCTATCAAGACAACTTGACCAAGTTGTTTCAATATTTGGAGACAACTTGTGCTAGTTGCTTCCAACTTTGAAGACAACTTGACCAAGTTGCTTTCACTTTTGGAGGCAACTTGAGCTAGTTGATTCCGATTGAGGCAACTTGAGCTAGTTGATTCCAAATGGAGGCAATGGTTATGTTTTGGGTCCATTTATTCATCCGAAATTATCTTATATATATATCTTAGAGTATTTTTGACGAATTTGTGGTGCAATGGTAACACATGGTTGTGTTGAGTTGCCGACGATGGTTGTGTCAGGCTGTGCTCATGCTTTAAAGTCAAGAGAGTAGATGAATGCT